>PVKM010037418.1:0-14454 GCA_004027735.1 Carollia perspicillata | reverse complement strand
GTACCATGATATGCATTTCCTTCTACAACACAAGGATCATGTACTGTTGAAATAGTCTGTTGTAGATAAAAAGATTCATAATGAATGCAAATAACATGTAATCAAAGAAAGTCAACAAATGAAGCACTTGTTAAAAGGGCTGCTTGCGGAGGGAGTGGTGGCCTGCATCAGGACTGCGGCAGGGGCAGATGAGGCTGTGGCCTCTTGCTGCCTTTGGTGGGTGGAGGGGAGCATGTACTGGGGACCTTGCGGGGAACGGCCGGGCTGCGGCTGCAGCAGATTCCACAGGCTCTCACCTCGGCTTTGCACAAATTCAGTGCGTTTTGTACAACTTCAGCGTCTAGCCGCTGGAGAATTCCCTTATGATAGCATTTTGTATAAAATTCTTCAGTCTTGTAGCAAATATGTGGATTGTGAATTCAGCTGGCAGAGGCTGTAACCAGCAAGACTCGTGCTTTTGAGTCGTTTCCTCCAGGTGAGCCGGTTCTTTTCCGCCAGTGACTCCAGCGCCAGCAGGTGTTTGGAAAGGCAGGCCCAGGTGGTGGTTACCATCGCCGCTGCAGATGCATGGCTTTCCTCCTGCGGTGGGGATGCCGAGTGGGAGCGTGTGGCCCGGGCGGCAGGGCTCTTGGCCTGGGAACTTGCCGTGCCGCAGTGAGCAGGCTGCGCAGCGCCCTCCTCGGGCCCATCCAAGGCCAGTGCCCGCCCCGCAGCTCTCTGTGTAGACAGAGCGCTCGGTCTTTCTTGCAGAAAGCTTGTCCTGTCTGTGTGGGGGGAGAGGGGCTAAGGTCTGTCCATCCTCTTGGTGCTGCTGGCCACTCCCACAGGCTGGAGAACTGAGGGGCCACAGCAGGCTCCCATCTGTGGGCTGGTGAACAGGCTCCACTGCGTGCGCTGAAACTCTGCCTGAGAACAGAGGGAGCACCTGCGTCTGCGGGTGGCGATTTCTGCATGTCTCTGTGAACGTAATGTCCTCTGGTGCTGCTAACCACTCCGTGGTCATTGCTGGACCTTGGACCATGGCCACTGTTTCCATCGTGGAGGTGTTTTCTGAGTCTTTGGCACAAAAGGAAAACTTAAATTTTCCAAAATAGAAATCCTATGGCAAATACTTTTTGAAACTGAACCTTAACATTTTGGTATTCCTTTCTTTTTGTTTAAACAGATGATTCTGGAGCATCTTGAAAATTTTAAAACGAATAAAACCTGCAACTTGAAAACCAGCCTTCTGTAACCACAGTGCCATACCCGAATGATGAGGAATGTTCAGAGAACTCCACACGGACCTCTCGCTTCTAAACCGTCACGCTCCCCAAGAGAGCCCTGTGGGGTGTGGCCCGAGGAGGCTAGGTGACAGTCCCCCGTGTGTGTTGAGCTGCCTGGGGGGTGAAGCACACACACTTCAGGTATCCTTTGTGAGGGCTGGTGGACAACTACCTCAGGGGCCAAATTGGCAGGAAGGAAAGTGCCTGGTATTCTGGGCTCCCACTTGACACCCCCACCCCTTTGTCAAAGTGGGTTTTTCGAATAAAAGGGAGAGAGTGAAGACTGTCCAAGCAACAGTAGTTGCCAAAGAGAAAATAAAAAAGTAGACTCTTAAATTTTACCATTTTCCTGCAGAAACATCTATTACTATAGAAAAAGCTTTTCAGGTGTGTTTGTTATATTCCTATATAGTGAAGAATATTTGAGGCCTTGCCTCTCCCAGTGAGAGTGGTATGACTTTTAAGAGTGACTAGATCAATAGGGCTTCTTTGGAATTCCGTAATTTTAGTAACTTCAGTTCCAAAGAATGACAGGTGTAACTACCGCGAGAAGCGAACTCACAAAGAAACAGAAGGACCTTTCAAGAGTGCGGTTCCGTGCTGTGTGTGTCCGGTTTGCAGATGGTAGCTGCGAAGTTCCAAGTGGAGCCCAGACCAGGTTTTTAACTTTCAGCCAGAGTATAAATTCCAAGCTTTCCAAGTCTGTCCGAGGCCGGGGAAAGTCCAGCCTCTCTGTGCACATCTCCTGACATCCCCTCCCTCGGCCCCGTGAATGGACTCACAGAGCGTGGCTGGCAGACTTTGCGAAGGGGGGGACTGCAGCACCAGAGACGCCAACGCTAGATGTGTCCTGGGCCCCTTGGGCAGGCGGCAGAGACGGCTGCCGCCTGCAGCGCCCGTGCAGGGAGTTGCTCTGTGGACAGCAAAGGCCCTGCTTGGTTTCTGTTTCAGAGGCTATTTCCACAAGGCATTTCTTGTCAAGCACTGTGCCCCTTCCCTCTGCTGGCACCGGAGCTCCCCACAGGTGTAAAGAACAAGAAGGAGAAGGTTGGGGTGTGCAGGCAGCGAGATAGGCCAGAGGCCTGTGTCACACCTTTGTCTTCTTTTTGAAGCATGAGAAACAAATTTTATGCTACTCTGGTCATAAATAAAATTTTAACTTTAACTCCGTGTGCTCAACTTTTCCTCAGTATGACAAAGCTCGCTTTAATTTATTTAATGAGACCTTTTATCATGAGTTGTCACTCGGTTGTGAAATCAGGTGATTACCTGAATGTGCTTCAGGTTTTTAAAAAGCCATTATTTATAAGTTGTTTTTTAAAGACTCATGAGGAGAAACAATTCGAGCATACTAGCTTTGCTTGTGTACAGTGTTGTCCGTGAGAAACACGAGGTCACATTTTAAAGCTACACAAGCAACTACATACTATGCTCTTTGCTGTCTCACCAAAGCCTGACCTACTCACCCTCGGGCCCTTAAAGACAGCTGGGCCCCGCTGAGCAGCTGCGTGGAGACGCGCCGACTGCAGCACGTGCACCTGCGCCGGCCTGACACCGCCAGCCCCCCAACTTGCCCTTTCCACCACCGAATCTGGGGATGCCCACTCACAGGCCGCCTTCAGGGTGCTTTCAAGATCAAGTGCCATGTTTGCTACAGTATTTATGTAGTTCTTAACCATTTAATGTGCGTAAACCAACTATTATTTTTGTTAGGGTCCTTTT
Organism: Carollia perspicillata; assembly: GCA_004027735.1. Classification (NCBI taxonomy): domain Eukaryota; kingdom Metazoa; phylum Chordata; class Mammalia; order Chiroptera; family Phyllostomidae; genus Carollia; species Carollia perspicillata. The sequence goes on along the minus strand of PVKM010037418.1, from coordinate 11,467 downwards.
TTGGGGCGGGGGGTGGGAAATGTGGTGTTCCAACCCCGTGTTTCCCATTGCCCAGTGGTTTTGACTGTCTTCATAGCAAGGGGGCTTCAGGAATGGGGTGGGAATGCTGCTTTAGAACAGACAGTCTGACTCAGTTATGAGAGCAGCCCAGGAAAAGACGAGGGTTGACCTGAGCTCGGGGGGCACTAAAGGGCCATCACAATGTTAGACTGCTGTCTTTCCAGGCAGAGGAGGTCGGGGATTCAGATGGCGTTGCCAGCACTGGAACAAGGACAGAGGGCCCACAGCGTGGTCTCTACTCTCTGCAGTTCAGAGACGAGCTGCTGAGGGCAGGAAACAAGGCTTGGGACTCAAGTTCTTGGGCACAGAGTGCATTTTGTTACATGAAACAGTAAGTGTTGTTCAGAAGCAATTCCATTACTTCAGGAGGCCACTCCTCGGTGGCTCTTGGGCCCCAGGCCGCCTTAAATAGAAGACCACCAGCACCCTGGAATGTGGTAGTCCGTTCCGAAAAGCAAGTAAAGGACTGCTGACAATTACGCAACTTTCTTTCCCACCTGTTAACAATGAATTAAGAGGAGAAGGCAGCTGGGAACACCTGTGTTTGTGTCCTTCCTAACAAATTATATTTAGAAAAATTTAGATTACGTTGCAGCAGTCATAATTCAGTTTTTCCTTAAAAAACTAGATTGGAGACGTTTGAAATTAGAGTATTTTTAATTGATATTTTCATATTGACATCAGTTCCTCTGAAGTTATTTCTCATAAAACCCAGGTTCAACATCCTATAACTAGTATATTTAGAAACCAAGAGTATCCTTTAAAGATTACTTAAATGAACAAGGCAAGACCAGAGTGAAGATGATGTGGAATTCAAAATTTTTCCGGCTTTCAAAACGGAAGTGAAAACTATGGTACAAACATGTACCCTCTTTTTCCAAGTCATTCAAAGCTGACTCACAGGAAACCACCTACGGGAACAAGGCCTGAACACTCCTTCATGGGAATGAGCAACAGCCTCTTTGGCTGGAAACGGTTAAGCTTTCACTTCTTTTTAAATCCTCACCCCAAGGACTTATTCTTATTGATTTTTTCTTTTGAGAGAGAGACGAGAGACGTCATCAATCAGTTGCCTCCCGTATGCTCCCCACCTGGGCATTGAACCTGCAACCTAGGTATGTGCCTTGCCTGGGGATTGAACTGGCGGTCTTTAGGTGCACGGAACGATGCTGCAGCCAACTGAACATCCCAGCCTGGGTTTGAACGTTAGAGTGAGAACTGAACAGTGAGGACCCTGACCACTGTCTGATCTGCTCTGAGAGCCGGCAGTGGCTCAAGGGCACTTTGGACCCTAACGAGACTCTTGCTGTCTCCTGCTGCTCTCTTGGCCTTCAGTGTCTGGATACTGAGAAAGATCTAGGGTCAGTACTCGGCTGAACATGTGGTCGTCGTGCTGAAATGGAGAGCAGAGAGTTAAAAGTTAATCCTTCTACATAGGAAAAGGCATTATTACATGTAAAGTAAGAGCCAATCATGAATCTGGGTCTACATTTAAAAAGGCAATTCCTTATGGCCACCTAAGAAGGTGTCAATTGTCTGCATTCACATCAGCTTTACTGATTTATTTTTTGTGTTACCGGTGTGGAGCACTAGACTGTTCCATGCCGAAATATGGTTCCTGGGCATGTGGACGGTTTTGAGCTACTGAGGACCTGCAGATGCAGGAAGAGCTGTAAGACCTGGGTACAAGCTTTCCTCTTGTGAAGGAAATTTTCATTTCGTACATGATGATGCCTTCCCTACTCTTAACAGTTTATCCACCGAGAAGGCGCCCGTCTGACTCTGCGGAGCAAACCTGACTCGTTTCCCACACTCTTCCTTCCCGTCACCACCCTCCCTGGAAGCCGGAAGCCCCTTTCGCCCGTCACGGCCTAAGGTGGTGGCGAGGCCCAAGCTCTAGCCAGCCCTCTGGCTACTCAGGCGCGATGCCCGTGTTCATAAGCCCCTGCTGGTTTCTCCTTCGGGGACCTGCCTCGCCCGTCCGACGCACAGGCCCAGTCGAGGCCCTAAGGAGACTGCTTTTCTCTCCCACAGGGGTGAGAGCTCCCATGGCCCCCTAACATTCTACAGGCACAGGAAGGGAAACAACTTTTTATCTTGGCTTAAAGGAAAGGTCAGAAAGGAAAGCCTCGCTGTTCAAACGTGGAATGATTAGAACTACGTGCTCCATTAGCTTGAGTATTTTGAACAGCTTAAAAGTGTGTTCAAATTCTACAAGTTACTATACGACCTGGAAGTTCTGGTCAATTTCTTTGTTTTTTTTTTTTTCCCTCTAGTACTTTCGGAAGGCAAATGGTTCCTTGTTAGTTCTACCACAATGCATTTGTCTTTGCCTAAAACATTCAAACATTACAGAAGTAGGAACTACAATATTAAGTTTACTCTGCGTAGTTACTATATTATTATTTTCAAAGAAATGCTCTGCAATTTTCGATTTGCTTTTTATATTTAAATCTCTACTGCCAAAGAAAAATACCTGAGCACTGTTAAATCTTACTTGATTAAAAATAGTTTAAGCCTGTAGTTATCAACAGCAGAAATCCATCAGTCTCCACAGTCTCCACGAGGAGCCTACGGCTGTGCGTCAGGACCCTCCCCCTCATCCTTACCTCTGGGTAGATGCCAATCAGAGCGTCAGCCTTGCAGTAGAACTCCTCTTTTAGGGAAATGATGATCATCTGAACCTGTTCTTGAGTCTGCTCCTTGATGTAACTTGAGACCTGGGAAGAAAGGAAAGGCGCCCTTTCCACCAGCAGGAAAAGACCTGCTTCTGGACTGTGGGGACAGTGCTGCTGCAGGTCCCAGTCACTTTAGGTGACAGACACTTGCCTGCTTTCCTGGTAATTTGGTGACCCAGTACAACCGCAGAAATGGAGCCAGCTCAGATTCGAACGTAAGAGGTTAGTAAAATTACAAACCTCATTCGATCTAGGATCTAAAACTTCAAGAGTATTTTTAAGAATAAAACTTTTTTACCCACAATATGCTATAAATATGCAATCAGCCTTTATAACAAGATAAAACAAAAGCTACCACTCAGATGTTTTATGAGGGTGAAGGACAGCTGGTGTTTAGACTTCCAACTTCCTATTTTGCCAGCTCCAAGTCTGAAAATGGGAAATATGGAATGGCATATGTATTTATAATCCAGTCATTTGGTTAGAGGTGAACTCAGTAGTTTCTTCAGGAAGGTCAATTCTAAGGAATGCGAGTAAGAACAGAACAGTTTGGATAGAAATGGGTCTTAGAAACCAACTGCTCAGACTTGGAGAATGATGAAGAAAGACTTAACCATAGTTTGACAAGACACCTGCCAACGCCCCGGGTCTCCCTGTGCCCAGAGTGGGTCTTCTCCCTGTGTTTTAGTCCTGACTGCACCCAAGATACTAAGGACACAGCACTGGAAGCAGGGATGGCAAGCTTCAGGTGAGGACTGAGTCACCAGCGGCGCTGAAGGATGAGAAGAGGGAAACGGCTTTTGGCTAAGAGGTTGAACTGACAGAAGAACCCCAGCACTATAGGCAACAATAGTCACTAGGCTGCAGGACTGAGCAAGTCTTGGGATATTGACCAGAGAGGAAGAGGAGACAGGATGCAATGGTGGAAGGCATGCATTTTGCTTGGAGGGTTACCTATGAAGAATGCTGGGCACCCTGGTCACAAGTGGGGGTGGAGCTATGTCATAGTTATGCAGTCTTAACTGCTAAGACTCAGTACGGCAATGGAGTGCCAGGGACGCACATCCTGAAGGGAAACTGGAAGTGAAGTTTTTAACACACAGGATGGAGAGTAACAGAAGACAGTCTTAAGTAAGACCTAGTTCCTGGAGATGCCATCAGTACAAACATCTACATTTTGCTACAAGATACAGGCATCTTAAATGCCACTGAAAAAAGACGCAGTCTACCAATACAGATGCCCACTACCCTGTAGCACACAGAATGTAGGATACGGAGTGCCCAAATTAATCAAAGGGGTGATTTCTCCCAAATGAGCCAGGCCTTGGAGTCCAGTTCCCTGATGCGGACTGGTTGGCATTCAAGAGACAAGATGTTCTTTTGTTCCTATATTCTTCTCCGAGTTACCCTGAAGTCTGGAAGGTCACAGAATGTGGCTCGTGCCTATCCTCTTCAGGGGACTAAGTGTTGTGGGTCTGGAGTTGTGCTGTTCTTCGCACTGAAACAGGCTCCCAGAGAGAGTTGGGTTAGGTGAATGCATCTTCGGAAATGCTGAGAGGCCACCTGCACGCCATTACAAGGCACCCAGGACTGCAGCTCCTGAAGGTCCTCGCTCTCCCAGGGCTTTTGCATGCGACTCAGTAAGAAATCAGGGAGGTCAGCTTCAGACTCGGGACCTGAACAGTACCCGAGAGCAAATGCACGACTCAGAGAGGGGGACTCGAACTGAGCTCATGAGACTGAGGTGTCAACCAGAATGCCCATTTACAAGTTAATAACGAGAAGCTTATGTTGGCATGCCTGGAGCAGCCTCCTGGTAAGCAGCTGTACACGCGAGGCCCAGTCATTTCTGGAAGGTGGATGTGCCTCAAATCAGAACCGGGAGTCTAATTCATCCAGCTCCAAAAGGGGATGTTCTCGGGCAGGAGATCGTGGCACCAGGAGTCTGCAGGCCACAGGCCCCCTCTCTGGGCAGTGATGGCTCCTGCTGGTGTGCGCCTCTGTCTTTCGGTCATGCCTCCATGGCTGGCGCCCTTCTCATGTCAAAAGTCAGGATGCGCAGTCTGAGAGCCTCTTCCAGGCGGCCTGGGTGTCTGCGCACGGGTCTTCACAGCTGACTTGAAACTGGACTCTCGGGAGTTAACTGCTTCCTTGGTTCCCTCACTGTCTCCGATACTGGAAACAGGGCCACCCACAAGTGCAGTAACTGGATACATTTTACTAAATAAAACGGAGGGGCACCACTGGGAACTTGAATTACTTTGGAATTTTATTTAGAGATGTTATTTTTGGACTTGATTAAACAACCAATTTGGTCCTGTTTGCCAGGGGGCCTATTAGTGACTCTAACGTCCCAACATGCAAACTAGGAGGCAGCTGCTCGGGAGCAGCCCCGGGGGCGGCACTGCCATCCTCCCCTGGCTCCGTGTAGAGCCCTCAACTCTGACGGCCCCCAAAGCTTTGAACAAAACTATCCAAACCATTTTGTTTTTAGATATTTATATTTGATTTTTCATCAATAATTATCAAACAAACTATTTTTGCTCAGGGTACACTGCCTCCGGACCAGAACATGAGCCTTGAATTATAGGCATTCTGTTGGGAAGGGAAAGCAGGGCACTTACTTTGCCAATGTTGGTATTGTCCAGGGCTGCATCCACTTCATCCAAAACAAAGAATGGAGCAGGCCGAAAACTAGGAAAAAGGACAAGTTACAGCTTTCCATTTGTTTTACAAAAGACTGGGAGGAGAGGATCAGCCATGTTCAGATAAGTAAGATACATGCTTTGGGTGCTTTTCTCTGGGTCACTGATGAGCTGTATGTTACCAAATCTAATGTGCAATTCACAGTCCGCATCCCACGTGGCCTCTGAAGGCAGTGGAACCCAGGTGCCCCCCGTGCCTGTTCCTCCGATGTCAGGGACAGGGTCTATTCCACACCACCCCTTACTCACTGCCCCTCCCAGTCCAGTCTGCCCACTCCTGTCTCTCCACTCAACACTGCAGTGCCCTTGGGGCTCAGGGCTTAGCACACTCCTCTAACTGGCTCCCTTGCTGATTTCGCTGGCTCTCAAGGCTGTAAACAACACCCACACGTGGGTGGCTCCCACACTTCTGCTGATAGCACTGATTTCCCTCCTGAACTCTCAAATATCTAACAGCTTACTCAGCAACTCCTGATCGGTGTCTGATCAATAACTCAAAACTCATCCAAAATCAAACCCTTCGCCTGTCCCTCCAAACCTATTCCCTCCTGTGGCCTTCCCCTCAGTTGATGGCAGCTCTTACTAACCTAACTGATTTACTGAAAGCCATGCAGTCACCCTCCCCTGACTCCTCGTCCACACCCACGCCTGTCTTTGGCCCTTCTGCTCTCACCCGGGCCCAACAGTAGTTTCCTAACCCCGGGCCTGCCACAGCTGCATAGCATCTCTCTGGCCCCAGGGCCTTTGCACTTGCTGATCTTTCTGCCTACAACATTCTTCCCTTAGCTACCCACATCACTCGCTTCATTCCTTCACATCTTTGCTCAGCTGTCACCTTCTCAAAGAGACCTTCCCAGATAACTATTTTAAATATTACATCTCTTCCTTGCTACTTCGAATCTCCAGCCCCTGCTTTGTTTCTCTGCGGCATTTGTCTTTTTCTCAGAGTCTCCACATTAGGGATTTCATTTGGTAATAACCCTTACTGACCATCTGCCTTCCCCACCTAGAATGAAGTATCTCTGAGGCAGGGATTTTGTTCTGTTCACTGCTGTCTCTCCAATGCGTAAACCCCACCTGCCACACGGCAAACACTGAGTGAATAGCTGCTGAATAGATGGATGGGGTGACAGCCAGAAACCATCTCACTCTGGTAAGATTTGCTCAACACAGGCTCATGTTTAGATCCCTGCCCTGCTTTCCTCATCGCCCCTGCATTACGTCTTTTCTTTTTTCCTGTAGGGGTCTCTTCCTCTTCTTGAGACCAGTAAAAATCCGCTGTAGACCTTCCGTATCTCTATCCCAGACCATGAGAATACAGGCAGCAGCATCTGCACCTGAGATCTTCACACAATGCTTTGGATGCTGAAAGTTAATTGCCTTAATTAACTAAGTTTTTCTTGATTGACCTTATAAACAGTGCCACCATCATCAGTGGAAATGAGGGGGTGAAACTTTTTTTTTCCCCAGAAGCAATACTTTGCTTAAGATTCTTTACTAAACAGCAGATCTCTGAATATGGGCTAGGAAAATACTGTACAAGCTGGGTGTTTTTGTTTTATCTGGGTTTGTTGTTACTTTTTTTCCTTTTTTTTGGCAATTCTGATGTCACTCACATTTGGCCATTACAAGTATTTATTTTTCTACTTACTTTTGTATAAAGCTGAAATATTAGCAAAAGAAATTTAATAAAAATCTGTCAAAGATCGAATTCTCTCTTAGATTTTCTGTTTAAATTGTTATAGACATAAAACATCACCTGAATTGTCTGGCTGAGGAAAAGAGCTTTGTATCACATACTACTACACATGAGCAAAGATGAGCAGTTAACAGGATCTGGCAGGAGGTCCACTGGTTGCCTCCCTGATACAGAATCCCTCGCTCGCTGCGACCTTACCTGTGCACAGCGAACAGGAGAGCCAAAGCGGCCACACATTTCTCTCCCCCCGACAAATTGTCCATTGGCATGAACCGCTTGCCTGGGGCCACACAGTTATAGCTAATTCCCTCCAAGTAAGGCTCTTCAGGGTTCTCTGGGCTAAGAAATGCCTGAAACACATGTATTTATTTAGCAAAATCAGGAAAGCAATTAGTAAATTTTAACTTGGATTTGCAATAGGCTAACTGCAAACTATTTTATTGGTCAGGTCTCCCCACCCCGTTCTGATGGAGAAGACCAGAGCCTGTGAACAATGATTCAGCTCCACACGCCGCAGACAGCAGGGAGGTCTGTCTGGGAGGAGGGACGACATTCCCACACACACAGAGGGTCAGGCCTTCCACGAGGCTGCCTCTCAAACTGCAGCAGCACATGCCAGTCTTAAAAAGGTTTCCATCCATTCATTCATTGGTCCATTTGTCAACTGTTTACTGAGCACCTATTTTGGGCCATGTATAGTAGGCACAGAGATGAATCCTGCCCTCAAAGAGTTAGTGGGTCTTTTTCAGGCCTACTTTACTGAAACTAAGTCAATTAGATCTGGTTGAAATTCAAAACATTTGCTCCAGGGTCAGCTCTCAGTCATAAAGGACACCATGCGAAAGAAGGAAAGCCAACACGTAAGACCCGATCTCCGTACCTTTATTCCAGTCAGGTCCACAGCACTTGCTATGGATACTGACGATGGAGGGGGAGTGCTTATAGCACCGACTGCCTTTGCAGTCCACCTGTCTGGATTTGGATCGGGCCTTCAGTTTTTTCCTCTCCTTTGTTACACAGGTCAACCCCACAGACCCCAGGTCAACCATTTCCCAAGACCCTCTCTGTTCCCTTACCTACACTACAGAGACCACTGGCAGTTCAATAAAACCAAATGAGTACCAGTCAACATAAGTCGAGAACTAAAGAGAACTTGGAAACCAGGTGTGTGAACCCACTCATTTTGCAGGTGAAGAAATAGGACTAGAGACCTGGACTTGTCCGGGCTGGTCGGAGGTCAAGTACGTGAGCTCTAGAACAGGCTACAGGGCTAACCAGTCTTCATCGGCTGAATCTGCCCTGGCAGTGGGTCACTCAAATAACGCAGTGGGTATTTATTCCCCTTCAGAAAAAAGCACTACCAATAACACAAAGTCATATTTTGGGGTGAAAAATACATACTTGGGCACTGTTGTTTCTGCAGAGCTTCTTGTAGATTTGATCAATCGAGACTGAGATGTGCTCAAAACACTGGCTGAAAAGATCGTATCTCCTTTTCTTCACCTGTTCGAATTCTTGCCTACACACTCTGGCTTCCTTTCTGCTGGCCTCAAAAGCTAAGAGAGAGTCAATGTTCTTTATTTTAGAGACCACTGAGGAGCTTCTCTTAGATTTTACAGCATAAATTATTTTAAAAACTGGATTTTGAGGTTGGTTGTCTTGAATAAAATCTACATTGAAAACATAAATTATTAATTAACTCTACAAACAAGGCTCTTGCAATTGATTAGCCCTTTTTCTGTTGGGGTGACTTTTTAAATAATAATGACTAGTTCTAATAAAGTATCTAATATGCCTATTATGCTGATATAAAAATGTATTATCTGTTCAAAAACAATGAACTTGTTTTTAAATTAAAGCAGAACACTTTTCAAAAGGGAAGCAATTAAAAGTGATTCAGTATTAAAAGTACACATTAATATAAGACAACAAAGAAAAAATATATAGTAAAAACAAATATACAGTCCAGGGGGAATTGCTAATAACTGTTACAGAAACCCAACCCCCCGAGAGCATGCTCCCACCAACGACGAAAGCTCAGCCTCACCATCTGCGGACTCCTGGAACTTGTCCCTGACAGTCTTCAGGGTCTCCAGGGCTCTGAGGTTTGGGGCTGTGGTCTTCAACAGGACATCTTCTTGCGATGCTACTTGTTGCAGGAGGAGCCTAAGGTGGGCCTCAACTTCTTTATCAGATTGTAGAGACTGTTATTGGCAAAGAACAGCAATGATTAGCATGCCTTTTAGATCCAAACTGCTAAGGGATCAGGCCCAGGGCCCCGCAGCGTCGGCCCCGCCTTTCTTGCTAGCCCTCTCCCTGTCTGACGCATCAGGTGCACGGTTTGTGGCTTCCCAAGTGGGCTGTGATTTCACAGCTTTAGTTATTGTTACGGATGCTGCTGTCCTGGAATGTGCTTCACCTCCATATTCCTTAATCTGGCTAAAAATCAACAGTTCATGTATTTCCTTCATTTACTTGTTCACTAAAAATATGGACCATCTACTATTAGATAGGGAGAATTCATATCTAATGATTAAAAAACAAAAAACCTGTCCTGCCCCATCTGGTGTGGCTCAGTGGATTGAGTGCCGACCTGCAAACCAAAAGGTTGCCGGTTCAATTCCCGGTCAGGGCACATGCCTGGATTTCACGCCAGATCCTCAATTGGGGACATGTGAGAGGCAACCGATTGATGTATTTCTCTCACACTGATGTTTCTCTCCCTCTCTTCCCCTCTCTGAAAATGAATAAATAAAATCTTAAAAAAAAACCCTGCCTATCCTATTCTTGCCTTTGAAGAGCGCACAGGAAGTCAGACATACACACCACGGGCACCTACAGCAGTGCGGAAACCCGCTGTCAGGCAAGCACAGGCACCGTGGCAAGGGAGGGCCGTCCAACCCACCTGGAGGGTGTCACAGAAGCTGAAGCCTGAAGCAGGAATAACTCGAACAAGGAGGGAACAAGTGGTGCAGGCATGACCTCCCAGAGGGGGTTAATTACTATACGATAAAGGGGACTTTTTAATTTATCAGGAAAAGAATTATTTGAAACACTGAGTAAATTGGTTAACTTAGGTACCTTTTTCAAAACAGATTCTTACCTTATACCACATGCTAAAATAAACCGCAGATGAATTACAGAAGTGAATGAAAACAAAAAAACAAACAAACAGGAAAAATTATTTATATTTATTCAGTAATTAGGTGTAAAGGACTTTCCAGATATGAAAGCACTAAATAGACTGCAGAAAAGATATAAGCTTCTTTCTGATCACCTAAAAATACCACAAATACAATAAAAAAGCCCAACAAATGTAGCAAAATACATTAAGAACACATGAAAAGATGTGGTGGATCTTGCTACTTGGCATCCATCCACTCACCATTCCCTCCTTTCTCACACAGCCCACGTTGGACCATTTCTCCCTCATAGACCCCCTGTGCCTGGGGGAAGGTGGGGTGGCAGGCCTGCTGGGTCTAAGACTAAGTCCAGTCCACCCCAGCAGTGATTGGTTTGGAATGAACATGTGACCCAAATTCAGGCCACTATGATGAGGGGACAATTGCTGGAGCTTTGTAGGAAAAGCTCTCCTTCAATGTCAAGAACAACCCCACTGCAAAAGGCCTCTCTCTTCTCTGAAGGTCATGGCTGTGGCTGGAAAGCCAAGAATGGCTGCAGTCCCTTTGCGCTCCTGAGAGAAGCAGCGCAGGACCAAGTCAAACATGAAGAAAAGCGGGCCTGTGGGGATGACTGAGAACAGAGCCAGAGACACTAGTTCGACACCCTGACCTCGAGTCCAAGCCTGTGCTCTGCAGCCAGGAAGGCTCTTGTCGCCTACTGAGGTGTCCCCGGGACACTGTCAAGGCCAGATCAGCATGCTGGAGCATGCTGGCTACTTTCATCTATTGCAGGACTTTTAAAAAACTTTAATTCATTGGGAATCAAAATACTGGTGACCACAAAAAGCTTTCTTCTTCCACGAGACACTTCATGGTACTAGTGTTCTGCAAGATGCACAGTGAGAAATGCTGATATAAAGGGTTAATTTTTATCAGCTATTTCTTCATTAGAAAACCTACATTTCCCTTGAATTTATGCTCTAAGGTCTAAAACTTATCCTACATTATTTAAGTGTTCACTACACTGCAAGTCAGTCATAAACACCAGAAATCTGTCAATTACCTTCAAATCCTGTTGCAGAGAGCTGTAGTCTATCTCAATGGCTGCTTCCTTTTCATACATATCCAGTGTTGCCTGGGTACTTCCTACTTCCGTTCCCAACTGAAAAACACAGGAAGCCCTTTCCTCGTCATCCTACATGG
>PVKM010037417.1:0-14450 GCA_004027735.1 Carollia perspicillata | reverse complement strand
TTAGTTCTTAGAGCAGTTTCAGGGTTACAGAAAGCTGAGCAGAGTTCCCACACGCCCAACCCTCTGTTGCCCCTATTACTGATATCTTCCACTAGCAGCTTCCCCGGTAATAATTAAAAAAACATTCTTATGCATTATTATTAACTAAAATCTGCACTTTGCAGTAGGGCTCATCCTTTGTGCTGTGCAGTGTGTGGGCTCTGACACATGTGTGATGTCAAGCACCCACCACGAGCGTCACAAGAGCAGTCTCGCTGCCCCGGGGAAGTCCCTGTGCTCCACAGATTCATTTCTTTATCTCCCAGACACTCTTAACTTCACGATAGAAAAGTTGTTCGTACAGTTCATATGGCTCAGCTAAGAGCGCAGGTGACATGAAGGCTGAGCGTTGACAATTTCCTTGTCTTTCTGCTTGAAACCTCATGGAGCTCACAGTTTTTACTTATGCAAATGAAAGGCAAATAAGACAGAGGGATTGTAAGGGGATGCAATAAGGAATGGGAGGTGGTGCTAGGAATTTAGTTCAATGAGAATTTATCTCTGATAAGCTAAATACCTACCATTAGCACGTAGCTAAAGGTCTCTTCTGAAAGGACTGATAAAATTGCTTATAAAAGTGCTTCACACCAAAGAAGCTTCACATTATTTCATTATGGGGCCCTACAGGCACTCCCAGAAGGTTTTTGCCTCCAAAATAATGTTGCAGGTAAATCTGTACTTTCCCTTACTGCGTAAATTATATTCTAGTAGGTCTGAGATGTGAAAAACCATTTCACTATAGTTCAGATTTTATTTAATTTTTATCTTGATGTAACTTGTACACCACTTGTTAAAATAATGGCTAACTGGAGAAGAATTGTTTAGTAATAACTGTTGAGGGTGTCAACTATATACCCTCTTCTTCTTTTTTAAATAGTTTTTCATTTACTGGTTTTTAAAAAGAAAGGAAGAGAGAGAGAGAGAGATTTTTTGTTCCACTTATTCATACATTGATTGGTTGATTCTTGTATGTGCCCTGACTGGGGATGGAACCTGCAATCTTTGTGTACTGGGACAATGCTCTAACCAACTGAGCTAACCTCCCAGGGCAATATACTCTATTATTCTTTTTCACACCCAACAGAAACTTAATTTTAGAAGCCATCAATTCACTGTTCTCTGTTCATCAGGTAGCAACCTAGAGGTCATAAACTTGTCACCTGTGAAAGTGTCCGGAGCCAAAGGTGCCACTTTACCAACATCAGTTCATGGGTGGATCCTCATGATCCAGCATGACAGTGCAGAGCTGTGTGGGTTTTCAGAGCTGAGCCCCAGGGGTACCATTCCCTGCACCACGAGGAGACTACGTTCCCCAAGGTACAATATGCACAAGTATGCGTTTGTACAACGGTGCTGGGACCCTCTCAGGTGAGACGGCCGGAAGCCAGAGAAGACCACCAGGCCATCTCAGAGAGACAGTGAGTGCTGTCTGAGAAGAGGCTAGTGATGAGGTGACTTTAAGTCCTGGGATCACTGGATCTACAGAAACGGGGGTGACTGGGAGCACAGGTCTTTATAAAACCTCCCAGGACAGGAGTCAGTTGAAGATAATAAAATCGGCAGCCACAGGCAATGGCTCTTCTTCTGCAGGCCCATCTCCCCCACCCAGCTCAGTGGCCAGGGCAGGCTCCGTAACCAGCGAGGCAGGCACAGGGTGTCTTCACCAGGGGGCTGGCTCAGGTCCAGGACAGCCTTCAAGCTTTCCTTGCAGAGGGGTGAGAGGAGGGAGAGGGATAGTAGCCATGAGCAGAAAATGGGGTCAGGGCCTCATTTCAGAGATCAGGAAACAAAAGAGAGAGGATGGGTTTGCCGGCCCTGAAATTCAGGCCCCTGACACTCCCCTGACTCTGTCCCCCATGCCAGGGGCAGCTCTTTGCCCACAGCCTGCCACCCTCCAGGACAAGCGCCTGACCCTTCCCTTCACCCAGCTGGGGACTATGTCACAAACAAAGTAGGTGAGAAATTCCTGGGAAACCTTTCATCTCCCTCCCTGACTGTGTGCCCACCTTCCACTCCTGTACCTGGCCAGTCTCTGAAAGTGTGGGGTAGAAGCCAGAAATGTCACACAGAGTAATAATGACTGATGTGATGTCCCTACCAGATTATATATGACCTTGGGCAACGTAATAGAAACTCAGAATCTTTATCCGGTAAATGGGATAATTTCTTCCCTGGCTGTCCTACAGAGAACCTCTAAATACTATGAGGAAACAAAACTAATTTGTAAATTTTAATGTGCTATTTGCATGCACATTTTTATCACTATGATTATTCGAAATATAGCTTGAAGTTATCTGGTGTAGAATAAAAAACATTAGACTAGAATTTCATAAGATTTATTCACAGTTCTGCAACTCATTAGCTTTTCTGGATCTCGTGTTTGTCATTTCAATAATAGGCATGCCAGGAATGATGCCAGCAAGATAGTAGGTTAAGAAATTCCAACCCCTCTGTTCCCCTCGGAGATCCATATCATCTATAGTTATCTATGAGGGAGGAGCCCCCCCGCCAAAACTGGTATTATCATCTGGAGGGTGGGCTCATTGTAGTCCAAGCTTCTCCTGCTAGGTGAGTGTTCTAGGAACCCACCTGTATCAGTGTACCAGCTGGTGTTGTTGTAGGAGACTGCATTTATCTTCAGTGAATTTTTTCTGAAGATTCTTTCAATGTATTTGCCCATTTCATGATGGGTAATGGGTGAGCCTAGCACGGTGTGGGCAGGTGCACTCGTCTGGTGTGAGCAGACGAGTGCACCTGCCCACACTATGCTAGGTGTTCAGCAGTTTTTGACCCCAAATGGCATGACCCCCATGCCCCACCCTCCCAATCCACCCAATCTCTCCACAAGAGACTTTTTCTATTTCCCTGGCTGAAAAGAGTCTCAAAGGGAAATATTTTGCCGATGCGGAAGAGATGAAACAAAAAACAGCATCAGTACTAAAAGGTATCAAAATCAGTGAGTTTAATACCTGTTTTGAGCAGTGGAAAAAACTTCTCAATAGGTGTATTGCATCAAAATGGAGAGTACTTTGAAGGTGACTGAAGTTTCAACATGTAAGAATAAGTACACAATTTTTTTATAGATAAATTCCGGGTTTTGGGGTTTCCCCTTTGTGGGTTATTAAAACATCAATGATTTTAAATACATGAATTGAAGGGAGAACTAGACAGGTCTAAAATAATATCAGGAACCTTTAATAACCCACCTCAATAATACATAGAACATTAGAGAGATGATCAATAATAATAAAAAAACTTGAAACTTGAATAACACTATATATCAATTAAGTCTAATAGATATTTGCAGAACACGACCCAACAGCAATAGAATTTGTATATATCTCAAGTGCTCATGTAACATTCTATAGAATAAACCATATGTTAGGCCACAAAACAAGTCTTAATACATTTTAATTTTTTTGAAAGTACACAAAATATTTTTTCTGATTACAATGGAATGAAATTAGCAATAAACATAGGACAGAAAACTTGAAAATTTACAAATTTGTAAAAATTAAACAACACTCTTAAATAACCAGTGGGTCAAAGGAACCACAAGGTAAAACTGAAAATATCTTGAGATAAATGAAAATGCAAATGCAATGTTCAAAAACTTCTGTAACTCAGCAAAAGCAGTGCCAAGAGGGAAATTTATAGCTGTGAAAGTTTAGAAAACAACAAAGGTTTTAAGTGAACAACACAACTTTACATCTTATGGAAGTTGAAACGGGACAAATTATATCGAACTTTATTAGAAGAAAGAAAATAATAAAGATTAGTGCAGACATAAATAAGACAGAGAGTGAAAAAACTATAGGGAATATCAATGAAACCAAGAGTTGGTTATTTTTAAAAAATCAAGAAACTGACAAGTCTTTAACTAGATTGACTGAACAGCAAAGGAGAGAAGACTCAAATAACTAAACTCAGAAATGATAGTGGGAACATTAGTACCAATATTACAGAAATAAAAATAATTATAAGAGCAAACTATAAATCATTATATGAGAATATATCAAGTAACTTGGATAAACTAGACAAATTCCTAGAAATACACATCCTACTTAGACTTTATCATGAAGAAATAGGAAATCCAAACAGATATCTAATTAGTACAAAGATTGAATCAATAATAGAGAACCTCCCCCAAAAGAGAAGTCTACAACCAAATAGCTCTACTGGTAAATTTTACCAAACACTTAAAGAAATATTACAACCAATTACCCTAACATTCTTCCAAGAAATTAAAGAAGAGAAAATACCTCCAAACTCATTCTATGAGGCCAACATTAATCTAATACTAAAGTCAAAAACATCAAGAGAAAAAATCACAAAAACTACAGACTGAAATACATTATAAATATCGATGCAAAATCCTTAACAAAATATAATCAAACAAAATTCAACATCACATTAAAAGGATTATACCTTATGACCGCAACCGCATGGGACTTACTTCTAAAACACAAAGATAAAATGCAACATAGAAAATCAATCAGTGTGATACTATCATATTAACAGAATAAAGAAAAAAACATGATCACTTCAATTGATGCAGGAAAACATTTGACATAACCCAACACCCTTTCATTATTATGTTTTAATAATTTAGGAGTAGAAAGAAACTTCCTCAACATAATAAAGGCCATATATAAAAAAACAACAATGAACATCATATTCAATGCTGAAACCTGAAAGCTTTCACTGTAAGATCAAGAACAAGAAAATGATACCCACTTTCACAACTTCTATTCAACATAGTACTACAAGCTCTAGTCACAGCAATTAGGGGGGAAAAATCCAAATTGGAAAGGAAGTAAAAATTATCATGGGAAAGACCGAGCTCTGAAAATCTTCACAGAGATGAGGGACAGAGAATGGAGAATGAGCAAGAGACTGAACAGAATTGCCAAAGAACCTGGGAACAGAAAAATACCGGGTGCTTAGGAAACCAAGTTAAGACCAGGCAGCCAGAGAGATAATCTGACTCACACCTCCACACTCCCAGCTCAAAAAAAAAAAAAGGCAGAATTTTATTTCTCTTCTAACTGCTTGCTTTTTATACCCCGACTCTGAAAATTCCACAAGCCTGCCTTTTTCAAAAAGCCCGTCTTTTTGTGGGAGCCTTCTCGTCCCCAGTTTATCAGAGCTGCCAAGCAGAGCCAGTTCAGAGGATCTCCCTTTCCTCTGGGCTGTCTCCCTTGTACTTGAGCATAAGCTTAATGAAATCTGTCAGAGACTTCTCTTGATTTTTATCTGAAGAAACCCAATAACACCAATGCTGGGGGAAGCAACCATTGTCCAGTGGTGTGGGAAGAGGCTGTAATTTTTTCAAACAAGTTAAAATAGGGCTGGAGACCCAGGAAAATCATAATTTTGGCCCTCATAGGATCTACAGTGTGAGTTGATGTACAACAGGAAACAGAGACCAAAGGCAGAAGATGAAGCAGTGATGTTTGGATGTGAAAGCTGACTCTAAATTCTCGTATCCGGGTAGGTGCAGACTTGGATATGCCTGGTAAATGACGTTGAAAGAACAAGTGTTCTTGCTCCAGTTACCGGAGAAGGTAGGGGGTCTGGGGCAGCCCCCTTCCTTCACTGATAGGACGTCACTGATAGGACTTTCACCCTACTGAAGCAGCAGTCACCTATCTGTTATAGCTACAGCAAACCTCCCATTGATCCCCTGCCATCTCGACTTCTCTGTCCCAGATCTTGACACTGAAGATATGGGATGGTCACAGAATTGGTGGGGGACAGGGGGAGTTTTATGGTAAAAGGAAGGAGGGAAGAAAGTGAATGTTGTTGACAACTGCAGTGACAAAGGAAGGCACTGTTAAATGATTAACCCCTCCAACTTTACTATTGTGTTATAGAAGAGAGAACCAAGACTTGGAAAAATGAAATCACCCAGCTATGAACAGGCAGAGCCAGTGTGCACGCTCCCATTTCCATAGCTGAGCCAGTGCTCTGGGCTCAGACTGCAGGAAGCCAGGGCAGGAAGGAGGTGAGGATTTGGGGTGATGTCCTCCTAGGCTGTCTGCTCCGAATCAGTCTCCTGGGCTGCAGCACTGTCCCTCATACTCTTGGGCTGGTGACTTTAACACAAGAAACCCTGTAAAAAAACGTATCCATTCATCCAAGATCTTGGCAAGACCAAATGGAGCCCCTTGAGTGAGCAAAAGCTCTGTGAAAAATGCTAAGTGGTTGGAGGAATAGGGGTAGTGGTTAGGGGATGGAAGAGGGAGGCCAATGTGGAGGAAGGAACTTGAACTTCTGAGGCTCTAGTTGACTATGTGACCACTGCTTGACTCACCGGAGGCTCCTCCTTTATCACTTGGGTTATTTATTGTGTTCTTTGTCTTTAGGTTTCCAGCTTACAAACACATTTTACCTGTTTCCTTATCCGATTGTAGCGAGCAGACTTTATAATGTACCTCTGACCCTGTGTACCACCTTTGCGTCTGTGATAGGAATAGCGTCTGCCCACGCCCAACCCCAGTCACCTCCCAGTCCGCACAGGGCACAGCCAGAGCTCTGCTGGGAGAAACATGAGCCCGGAGAGCTGGGCGCTCTCTGCAGCCCCGCTGAGCATCAGAGAAGTAACTCTCTAAGCCCCATTTTTTCTTGTGTAAGTGTGATGGTGATGACGACAACAGTCACTTATTGAGGGTTTGCTCTGAGCTAAGAAGAAAATTCGCTCTACATTCCTCATCCCAGTTAATCACCACATTCGCACTTTACCCCAGGAGGGACTAGGCTCTTAGGGAGGTGTTACTGACCTGTCCAGTGGGACACAGCTAAGAAGACGAGGAGCTGGATTCAAGCCCAGGTCTGCCCAGTGCCATGTCTATGCCTCTACTAGCCCCGTCTATCGTCTCTGGGGTTCACAATAACCCCAACATTGGAGGGTCAGTGGGACAGCGTGAGTGACGCCTGGGTGGGCCGAGGAGAGCACGTTCAGTTTGACCTTGGAAAGGAGAAACGGGTTCTGAGCTAATTTGGTTTTACTTTCTCCAAGCACCAAGCCCTCCGGCATCAGTCCGTCCTTCAGCCACAGGAGCACTGGAGCCTGCTCACCGACACTGGACTTTGGCTCTTCCCGTGGTTGCCCCTGCTTGACAGACAGCGTGCCTGTCTTAGCTACATTATGAGATCATCTAGCCCCCCAGACTCGCCATTCAGTTTCACTTAATTTTACTCATTCACTTAGCTGAAATAGCAATGTTTTATAAGATTATTACCGGAAAATAAAGATTTGTAAAACCGAGACGTTTCAAGTCAGAATAAGAGGATTGTTAAATTCAACACTGTTACTGGATCATTTCTGGGCCAGGGGGCTACTCCTGCCCCAGCCTGGCCCAGTCCTGGACCTTATTTTGCACGTTAGGTGACCTGCAGCTTCTTGATTTGTGCAGGAAAAATTTCAAGACACAAGTCCAGGTGAAAGTGAGAGTAAGTTTATTAAAGCTTGGGACAGTGAGGCAAAGGGCCTGGAAACAGGGTCAGGGGGTGAGCTCGGGATGAGCTGCTGCTGCCCGCTGCTCCCCTGGGTGCAGGTCTCATGGGGACCCTTAGAGCTAGGACAGGAGAAGCAAAATACACGCGTGAGGAAAAGGGGTAGCAGATGTGCTCAAAGAAGAGCACACGCTGGTGTCCTTTGTCCCGAGGGTTTTATCTATTTTCTATAGATGCAAATTTTAGGGGAGGTCCTGGAGGGTGGATCCCAACAGAATATTCATTAGGTGTGCGGATGTGTTGTTTAGCATGTTGATAATATTAAATGAGTGAGTAACGGAATCTAGGGTCGTTTTCTGGCTAGTTTCACCTTGGATCAGTCTGACTGTCATTTTTAATCTAGCTCCCTGATTAAGGTGACTTAAACATGCAAACCACCTGCTTTTAGATATCTTTGTTTAGGAAGGATCAGTTTAAAGCACCTGCTCGTGGTCATCTTTGGTGAGGGAGGATAGAGTCTTGTGATTTATTAGCTGACTGTTAATTGCTCAGCCATTCAAGCCATTTGTTCAACCATTTGTCTCAGTTTCCTTGCTCCACTTGCCAGGGAATTTTCCTAATATCCTACTCACCTGCGTCAACACCACCGCATGAGTGGTGATTAGAAACCATTTGCAAGTGGGCTGAATGCCATTGTGATTAGTACATATGTCGATCTGGAGCCCATTCCTTTTGTGGGGGCTGAAGGGAAGGATTAAATAGTCTCATTCCAGCTGTGAAGGACCACTAGCTTGAATCTTAAAAACCTCTTCTTGTTTGCTGCAGCTGAGTTTGCAGAAACTTCCCCAAGTAAATAATTCCCCAGAGATTAGTTTCCAGGGGCTGAATCTCAGACCTCAGTCCCTGCCCACTGTCTAAACCTCTCCCACAGAGGGGCCAACGATGCTGCAAAAGGGCGGGCAGAACAGGCCTGCCAAGTCCTGGCTCCTCAGTGACCCCAAACCCTGACTGGTCCATTAGACGCTCCCTCTGTAGCTCAGAGAGTGGCAGTGAGAAATGCATATGACCCCAGCTTGGATGTGTCTGAAGGCCTCCAGATCCAAACCTCTGGAATCTTTTTCTGACTTTTTCACTGTGGTATGAATAGGGGTATGTGTGTGTGTGTGTGCGTGTGTCTTGGGGTATGTCCTCCTGCTTGTCCATCACATGATGTTCTAAGAAAGCTCCTCAGAATTTCTACATGGGTCTCTCTCTTGGTTTTTGGCTTTTCCCCAGAGAGCCCACATTGCTCTATGAGAGAGGGGGCAGGTGCCGTGTGCATGTCAGGCCACATGTAGATCATTAATGGAACTGTACTTTTGTCTGATATTCGGTCTGTCTGAGAGGGTCTCTGACTGGCTAACAGATCCATCGGATCCCCACGAGAGGGGAAGGGTTTACTAAGAAAGAGATGAGAGCAAGAAGAAAATAAACCACCTGTCTTGGTCATTTTTCCCAGGTCCAAATTCAAACCCTGCTTGTAATCACCTCTGTAGCAAGTAACACCGGAGACAATGCCCAGAGATTAATTTTGTTACTATCTTCTTGGAAGACATGCATATATGTTACAGAATCCCAGCCCATGCAGTGCTGAAACAGATGCGCGGGCCCCATTGCCCACTGGCAAGAAGCCTGACTCCCTATGTCTGAGTCTGGTGAAAAAGAAAGGAATTGCTTATTTAAAAGTTATACAGATTTAAAATGATGGCAGAATTCTGCTGTTAGGAGTCCCACTCCCTTTAAAACACCCATGAACGTGCAAACAAACTCCTGACTCCCTTTTGCCAAATCAGGCCAGTTTCAGAGTATGCCAATCACAGGTACCTTCTTTCCCAGAGAAAAAAAAACCCAGCAGTCCATGGCTTAACGTTCCCCTAGCCCCCGGCCCCTCCTAGTTCAGCATTCCCCGCTTCTCCCAGTCACCAGTGCTTGGCTGGGAAGGTTCCCCACTTTGCATCATCATCGCCATCATCCCGACCGCTGTGGTCTCCAGCTCTTAATCCAAAATGCACCCTTCCAACCCACATGGCCAAGACAAGGAATGGCTGCCCACACACAGTCTAAACACTCACCCCAAAGTCCTATGTCTGGCAGAGCCTCCTGGCTCTTGGGGCTGCCTCCTTCTCACGTAGGCACAGTAAGCTTTTCCAGACCCCGAGCCAGGTTTGTGGGGGACTTCTCCATCTTGGGGGACCTCTAGCGCACAACCCATTTCATGTATGCCTCCCTGAGCCCCAAGAGCAGAGGCCCTGCCCTCAGTCAGATGTCCATTTACTGCCTTCAGCCTGCAGGCCCTGCTGCAGCGAGTCTGGTGCTGCCATGCATGGTGCCGCCATGACAGCAGCATCGTGGACACTCACCACCACCAGACACTGTGATAGACACTTGGCATACATCTCATTGAATCAACACTCTATGTAGCAACTGTTAACTTCGTGTTGTGGAGACTCAGAGAGGTTGAGCGACTTACCTTGGGTCACACAGTTGGTAAACTCTAACTCCAGTCCGATTGACCTCTAAGACCAACATCTTGATCCCTGTGCTATGGTATGTTTTACCTACAATTTCCTTTCCCCTTGGCTTCAGCCAGAGGCACAACCAGATATTGTGGCCCCCAGTAGCAGCACCAGCTGTGGGAAGCTGACTCAGCTGGACGCTGGCCTGAGAGGCAGGGGGAAGCTGTGGTGAGAGCCAGTGCTGGTCAAAATATCAGGCCTGTCCCTGTCTTCACCAAGTAGAAAGGAGCTGCTCTGTTCCCTCCATCCATGGGTGCCACTGAAGGTCAAAGATTTTGTCCTCCCACTTCCATGAACCTCAAAATGATGAGGCCAAACAAGGTGTCTCAAATCAGCCAGGCAAGTTGCTTGGGGACCTTATTAGAGTATTTCTGGAGCTTGTCAGCTTTGGAGCCCGCTGTGCTCAGAGCTAGCCAGAGGGAAAGAGCAAAACCTGCCTCTACCCAGAGCCCAGGAAAGCCTCTACATCATTCTAAATGATGTAGAATGAAAACTCATTCTAAATGAGTTTTCACCTCATCTATATATCTGCAACTTTTTTAAAGAACTGCAATAAAATTGGGTCTGTACTGGGAGAGGAGAAACAATATTGACATCTGCCATTGTTCCTTGAGTCTTGATAACAGCTGATTTGTGCCCTCACTTCCCAAAGCACAAATGCAGCTGCACGCCATTATTTCAAAGGATGAAATCAAGTGGAGTTGGGGATGGGGTGCTCTGCTTTGTCCAGACCCCTCTGAGGCCTGGGCCTTTGGAGAGGAGAGTCAGGTGCAATGCCTCCTGGCGAAACCCGCAGCCTTGGGGAAGGAGTCTCCTGGTAGAGCGACTCCCAAGTCACTCCGAACCTTTACAGACAGATGGCGAGCCCCTTCAGTGAAGGACTTCTGTCTGACAGAAATCAGGAGGAACCTTTAGATAGCTCAGGCCACGGCCTCATTCACATGTTTGCATATGGAAACACCAAAAAGGCAGTTCACTTCTGAGGGTCATACCCTCAATTCAGTGGATGGGCAGTTACTTTGCAACAGGCTCCCAGTCTCCTGGCTTATGAAGTTTTTTTATAAGTATGTCCCAATTATTACATAAGGTATACTAAAAAAACACATTATTATTATTTTTATTGTAAGGCCATATTAGAACTCCATCCCGCACTCTCATCTGAGAGACCCTGGAAAGAGCCACTGTGGGGCTTGGGGTTTTGGGTGGTGCAGGAAGTCTGGCAGATGTGGCCATGACTGTGGGGAGCCCAGTAAAAACCTCCAGTGAGCTTTGAGATCATCAGATGCACCAGTGACACTGTGGAGGTGCCCGTCTGTCTTGCCAGAATTTGGCCAAGACACACTGAGAGCCACAGGGCCTGGCTCAGGTCAGGCAAGGCTGCAATAGGCTTGCAGGATCCTCTCTGGAGGTTAACCCATTTTCCGTTTAGAATTACTAATGAAAGGTGTTGCCCGAAACTAAAGCAACAGTTTGTGGAAACAGATACTATACGAGGAATGTGATAATGCTAAAATTAAGTCAGTTTGGGCTAAATTGATCAGAGAACAATTTATGAAAGCTGTAAGTTAAAGTTTGCTGTTTTGTTAAAGGAAAGTAGCCAGTTACCTAACAATGGTAAACGCCACAGCCCCAAGCACTGCTGCGTGTATTCTTGGGGCAGGGGAAATGGGTTAGTGTGTGGTGACCCCTCGGGCTCTGGATTCCTTCCTGCTGAGTCACTGCGAGGTTTCAGCTGGAGCGGACAGAGCTCTGGTGGAATGATCCATACCCAGTAGGCATTTTCACTGTGATGATTAATTCAAGTGTCCTTTCAGCTGGGTTCTCTTTAATATCAAAAATGTAATATAGCTATATCCTTGAATTGCTCATGATGGTATTTCAGTCACCTTGAATTTCTGAAAGATCTTCCTCCTGAAATGTGGGCGGAAGCCAACAGGAGCAGTTGGTGAGAACAATGCAGAACAGGGCTTAAAAACGCCCCCTGATCTGGGGAAATGCTGGCTTACGTGCTTTTCTTCTTTCTTCTTTAGCTTCTTTTAGCCTGCTGTGGACACTTCCCTGATGGAAAGTCCAAACAAGAGGTCCCTGGAACTAGATGGAACTGGGTTAAAACCTAGAGCAGCATTTCCTGGCACCGTTGCCCTCTCTGAGCACTGGCTTCCTCCAGGAGGCTGTTCAGAGGCAATGCCTCCCCTCCCCCCTTTCCCCTTTCCCAGCAGCTCTCTGTTCCATGCCCCCTCTAACTCTGGGTCCCCTTCCCTGGGCATGAAGCTGATACCAGGCTCTTCCTCAGCTCCCAGCTCTACGTGGGCTGTTTGAGGGAAAGGAACATGTGCTTGGAGGAGTTGTTCCTGCCAGAGCTGACGTGACCTCCCTTCCTGGGGGAGAGGCTGGCTGGGGTCATGTCCAGGCAGACCCAGCCTTTCTAATCCTTTCTGCCCCAGAGGCCAGCCACCACTGCCAAGGCCTCCTGGGCACAGAAGGGCAGGAGTCCCTTGGGTCAGAGACAAGGCCTGGTCCACCCCTGGGTCAAGGCGCAGGAGTGCTACACAGTCTGGGACAATGTCAGAGGAATTTGGGGAGGGCTTCTCTCCTAAAGCTGCTTTCCAGCACCTGTCAGACATTTGAAATTATTTTCATGGGGACAAATGCTGAAGACTGCATCCACTTGGCTCAGAAATACAGTGAGTGGACCTCTGGGCAATTGTCCACTGGTTGTATTGCAGCCCAGGAAGGCTCCCTCCCTTTAGGTGAGGGCCCTGGTTAGCACCTGGGAACCTCCAGCTGAGGCTGCTGGGCCTTGAGAACATATGGTGGTGACGGATTATTTGAAAATGCAGAGAGAGCACAGAAAGATGCTCATATAAACCTGCAACGAGTTGGTATACACCTTCAGGAGAACAATAACCTCTCTGCTCCTACGCCTCCCACCCATTCCACTCAGCACCTGGTGATTCCGCCGGAGGGCATCACCGGCGGAGAGAGGGAGGTGGCAGAGAAGACATTTGGGCTGGGCCTTAAGAATGGGCTTGGGCACCAAAGAGGACCTGGCCTTTGAGCACAGGCCTGGAGGTGAACAACAGCAGGGTGAGGAGGTTATAGCAGATGGGCAACCATAGATTTATACTCGTAACTGTGTAGTTTTTGAATGAAATGGGTGATATTAATAATATGTCAGAGCAGCCTAGGGGAGATTAGATTTAATGGTTACCCTGTGGACTCTGTGGTTATTCCATGAATTTGGAACATAGAACCGGGGTTTGGGCTGAGGCGGCTGTGCTGTTAAGAGGAATACGGGCTGAAGTTGCGGGAAGCACCGTGGAACAGACTCACAGGAATCTGGCTGTCCGCACAGGTGAGGGCGTGCACGACGTCCACAGGTCAGGGAAAACCCAGTTTGGGCACTGGCTGTTGTCTTGGAGGAAGCCTGGGCTAATGGGGAATGGACTCGGAAGAACCTCACGTGCCCCTGGGCGAGGACAGAGATGGACTTTGGGAGGGTCCCTTGGCATCCACTAGGGGAGTAAAGACAGACACTGTGCCTGAGGCTGGGAGGCTGTGCCTCCGGCCAGAAGCACAGTGAGGGGCTTAGCCAAGAGCAGGGCCTGAGCCAGGAGCCAGACTTGCCTGCAGGGATTTTGTTCCCAGGCTCCTGGCCCAGAGCAGGAAGTCCTTTCCACAAGGTGAGGTCAGGCCGCATTGTGCAGCTCTAAGACAGGTGGCGTGCAGAGGCAGCAGCTGCTCGTAGAGAAGTGGCTGAATCAGCCCCTGCAAAAGTGTTGCTGGGACTGTAGGAAACACTCCTTGAACCTCCTTGTTCAGCCCCATTAACAAGCCAAGCCAATTGGACATTCAAAGACCCCCTGCATCCCCCTTGGCTTGCTATAATGAAGTATAGTGGATGCTCGTTTGACCCTGATTCCACTTAATCTCCCTCTGAGCCTCAGTTTCCACATGTGGGTTGAAAGACTCTCTCACATGACACCCCTCAGTATGAGTGTGTGCTCGATAGTTACAAACCGGTGGCTCCAGACTCACCCTTGAGACTTGGGTGCAGAGGCAGCTCCTGCAGAGTTGGCGTAGGTCTCCCTACCTGCCTCACAGGGAAAGGCTTGTAGGGCAGGAGAGGATGTGTTCGAGGCTGTGGGATCCCTTGGGAGCAAGGGCCTGAGAGCTGATTTCCACGCGTCCACTGTCAGCCCCTCTTGTGTGGCCCAGTCCCTTCCAGTCTGATGTGCTCAGGGCCTCAGTGCCACAGCCTCTGTGCTTTCCTCACGCTTCCCTGTATCCCTGGGTCTCAGGAGCTTTGAACACCTGGCCACCACACTGCACTGGGCTTTCCTGGCCACTGCTCACTGTGACCACAAAGGTCCCCAAAGTCTGAGCCCCACTGCCAGC
>PVKM010037416.1:0-14457 GCA_004027735.1 Carollia perspicillata | reverse complement strand
AGTACCAATGGCATATTTCACAGACATAGAACAAACACTTCAAAAATTTATATGGAACCTTAAACAACCCTGAATAGCAGCTGCAATTTTGAGAAAGAAGAGCAAAGTAGGAGGGATCACAATACCTGATACCAAACTGTATTATAAGGCCACTTTAATCAAAACAGCCTGGCACTGGCATAAAAACAGGCACATGGACCAATGGAACAGAACAGAAAGCCCAGAAATAAACCCAAGTCTCTATGGTCAGTTAATATTCAACAAAGGGGGCAACACCATAAAATGGAGTAAAAATAATCTCTTCAACAAATGGTGTTGGGAGAACTGGACAGCTACGTGCAAAAAAAATGAAACTCGACCACCAACTTACACCATACACCAAAATAAATTGAAGATGGATAAAAGACTTACATATAAGCGTGACACCATCAAATCCTAGAGGAGAACATAGGCAGGAAAATATCAGTAATCTCACACAGCAACATTTTTACTGATATGTCCCCCAGAGCAAGGGATATAAAGGAAAGAATAAACAAATGGGATCTCATCTAAATAAAAACCTTCTGCATGGCTAAAGAAAACAGCATTAAAATGAAAGGAGAACCAACCACATGGAAAAATATATTTGCCAATGATACCTCAGACAAGGATTTAATCTCCAAAATATATATAGAACTTATACAACTCCAGTCTAAAAAGACAAGCAGCCCAATTAACAATTGGGTAAAGGACTTGAACAGACAGACGCTTCTCTGAGGAGGACATAGAGTGTATTGAGACACATGAAAAGATGCTCAGTATTGCTAGCTATCAGAGAGATGCAAATTAAAACCACAATGAGATACCACTTTACACTGATCAGATTGGCCATCATAAACAAAGCAACAAACAAGTGTTGTAGAGGTTGTGGAGAAAAGGGAACCCTAGTGCACTGCTGGTGGGATTGCCGACTGGTACAACCACTATGGAAAACAGTATGGAATTTTCTACAAAAACTAAAAATGGTTCTGCCTTTTGACCCAGCAATTCCACTGCTAGGATTATATCCTAAGAACTGTGAAACACCATTCCAAAAGAACCTATGCACCCCAATGTACATAGCAGCACAAGTGCTGTAAGCGACCTAGGTGCCCATCAGTAAACGAATGGATAAAAAAACTATGGTACATTTATAGAATGGAATTCGATGCAGCAGAAAGAAGGAGCTCCTACCCTTTACAAGAGCATGGATGAAACTGGAAAGCATTATGCTAAGTGAAATAAACCAGGCGGTGAAAGACAAATACCATATGATCTCACCTTTAATAGGAACCTAAACAACAAAACCAACAAGCAAGCAAAATATACCCAAAGAAACTGAATTAGAGAACAGGCTGACAGTGAGTAGAAGGGAGAGGTAATGGGATTTCAGGGGGAAAGGGGAAGGGTTTGCAGGAACAAGTGTAAAGGATACATGTAGAAAACTATGGGAGGTCGAAATGGGAGGGAGGTGGGGAGCACTGGGAGTGGCAGGCTGGGATGGGAGTAAAAGACAGAAAACTGTGCTTGAACAACAATTAAAATAAAAAAAAATTAAAAAAGTAAGAAAAAAACAAAAATTAGAGACCACATTCTTTTGAAGGATACATGGATCATTTACAAAAATTCACCACAGTCCAAATCTAACTACATCCTACATAATTTTATAGACCGACTGTGGTCTTTGACATAAAGAAATTTGGTAGAAGTTGGCCAGAAACGGATGAAACATACATTTGGGATGTAAAGATATGTACTTCTAAACTCATGTGTTGAAGAAGAAATCATAAGAAATATAAAGTATTTAGAATAGAATAAATACAAAATTACTATATATGAAAATCTGGTTTGTTCATTATGCAGTGGTCAGCAAATATAATGGTATAATCTGTATCATTATATTTATAATGTTACCAGCTAGTAAATATATAGGATAAATCTAAGAAAAGGTGTGAATTGCCTTTATTGAGAATATCATAGAATGTTGTAATAGCTGTATCATATTAATGAATAATAAGACTTAATATAATAAAGATAACAGTTATTCCTAATTAAACTAGAAAAGTAATTTAACTTAATTTCATAGCTCTTGTGCATGTGTGTGTGTATGTATGTGTGATTTGATCAGCTGATTCAAAAACTTGGGAAAACATAAGGTCATGAATAGGCAAGGAAGTATTAGGTAAGGAAGGAAAAGCATGTATGTGGTAGAAGGGGTGACTGGAACTGCAGGTTATTAAGACTTATTACAAAGCTATAGGAGTTAAGCAAATATGTCATTAAGCAAGTGGTGAATAAGACCAATGAAACCACATGGAAATTACAGAAAAATACCCATTGATGCATATACAGGAATTTTTTATGTGATAGGTAGCATTGCAGATAGAATGGTCTGCTCGGTTGATGGTGCTGGTATGATTGGTTATTCCCATAGGAAAAATAAAATTGCATTTTTGCCTATGAGTAAAGGTTATGAGAACCTTCTCTTCTTCACAGTGAGAAAATAATATTTTGTTAGCCTTCTGGTATGCTGTTTCTCTGGAAACCTAATAAAGGTGAGATATCATCTGAGTTATCAAGCAGCATTGGTTATGGTAAAAATGGCTCCTGGACTGGAAGGTTTATGACTAAGACAATAAATGTCTTGTTGAAAGTGCAAATGGGGTGAATGTGGGAAGACCTTTCCTGTGATCCTCAGAGGTCAGGTTCACGCAGTGTTACGAGAGACACTGGTTTCTGTGCTGCTTGAGGCTTCTAAGCCAGGATGACATGGGTGAGACCACCCATGTGGTCTCACTACCTTCACCTGAGCTGACATGAGAAAGCTCTTAGGATTCCTGATGTGGGCAAGTGTAAGCCTGTCCTGCTGATGTGTTGTGGCTGTTCTTCTATGTTCTTCGGCACCAGGTGTGGCCTATTGGGTCTTGTCAATGTCCAGTTGAATGCAAGATCATTGTTGGTGGTTGAGCAGAGAGACAAAGTACACTGTATACTGAAATTGATTCTTGGTGAATTAAATCCTTAAATATTAAAAGCAAACCTTAAAATATTTTAGAAAAATATAGGAGAATTACTATTTTTCTTACTTGCATAAGGTTTTTTAAATTTATGTTTTATGTATTATTCAAAACAGCAGTTAGCTAATCTACCAGAAGTTAATATGTTCTAAAATGATAAAGTTATTGCAAAAATATGTTAACTTTATATTTCTGATGCAGACCCCAGCTCATGGGGTAGTCCGAGAAATTCACATGGACTACCAAGTCCTGTGGAGGAAAAGGGATGGAATGGCTTCTCTCTGAGGAGGAGAAAAAGCCTCTGCCTTTGCCATGACAGGCCTTTATTTCTTTTCTGGGCACATTACATGATGGTCCTCATTTACTATGCAGAGGTTCCCTTTAATTTCTGGCAATGTTTATTCATGTTATATTAAAAACTCAATAAGCTATATGTTTTAAATTATTCAGCAAAGTGAATATGCTTGATAGGAGTTCTGGGTAGTTGTTTACATCTTTCCCTTAATGTGCTTGGTTTTAAAATTGTGTTTGGGTTCATGTTCTGGAATGATGGCTGTATATATGCCCACAAGAGGTATTTCAGGTCTAGGAAGTTTTATGGAATCAAGCAAAACACATACAACTAGCAAGAGGGGAAAAGCTTAATAAGTTTTACAAAATTAAAGTAATCAAAGAACACTTCAAAAAAGACAAAAACGCAGGACATAGGCTGTGGTTGGAGATACTGCATGAGAAATAGGCAAGAGATGAGGGTGGGAAATTAGGCACTGGCTAAACCATAAAAGGCTGCCTGGACTTTGGACCTGTTCTTTTTGCTCGGGATGCTTCCTTTGCTTAGTCCTTCTTTTTTTTCTTTTATGTGCATGGTTATTACGCATCACTATACTCTGTTATTACATTAACACTTATCAGTACTGTAATTTTTATATGCTTGCTTGTGTACTTCTTCTTTCCCTACAAGACTGTGTATACTCCACAAGGGCAGAACACAAGCCTCTTTTTTTCATTGTTTTATCTGCAGCATTTAGAAGAGTATCTGCACATAATAGGCCTCCGGGCAAAAACTGTGAGCGAATAGATTAATTGAAGAAGAAATGAGGACTAAAATATTGATTACTGATTCTGTATTTTAATGTGTCTTTTCCCCTTTAATTGTGTTCAATTTTGTTTACTGGTGGACTAGGTACTGTACCAGAGGCTCCAAATACAACAAAGCAAACTGAAGTCAATTGGGCAGTACTAAATCTCATGGCAGAGAAAAGCTGTAAAATAAAGATAAACATAATGTTGGGAATGTTCTTTTTTAATTTTAATTGTTGTTCAAGTACAGTTGTCTGTCTTTTACTCCCATCCCAGCCCACTCCCCTAGCCCTCCCCACCTCCCTCCCATTTCCACGCCCCCCTAGTTCTTGTGCATGTGTCCTTTATACTTGTTCTTATAAACCCTTCCTCTTTTCCCTTGAAATTCCCTCCCCTCTCCCCTCTGATCACTGTCAGCCTGTTCTCTATTTCAGTGTTTTTGGTTATATTTTGCTTGTTTGTTTGTTTTGTTTGTTCCTGTTAAAGGTGAGATCATATGGTATTTGTCTTTTACTGCCTGGCTTATTTTGCTTAGCATAATGCTTCAACATAATAAAAGCCATATATGAGAGACCTACAGCC
The DNA here is from genome assembly GCA_004027735.1 of Carollia perspicillata. Taxonomy (NCBI): domain Eukaryota; kingdom Metazoa; phylum Chordata; class Mammalia; order Chiroptera; family Phyllostomidae; genus Carollia; species Carollia perspicillata. The sequence continues at coordinate 9,760 of PVKM010037416.1, read as the reverse complement.
AACATCATACTCAATGGGCAAAAACTAAAAGCTGTTCCACTAAGATCAGGAACAAAACAAGGTTGTCCACTTTCACCACTTCTATTTAATATAGTATTGGAAGTTTCAGCCACAGCAATCAGACAAGAAAAGGAAATAAAAGGCATCCAAATCCAAAAGGAGTAAACAAACTGTCATTGTTTGCAGATGACATGATATTGTACATAGAAAATCCTATAGACTCCACCAAAAGACTGCTTGACCTAATAAATGAATTTGGCAAAACAGCGGGATACAAAGTCAATATCCAGAAATCAAAGGCATTTTTGTATACCAACAATGAAACAGCAGAAGCAGAAATCAAGAAAAAAATTCCATTTGATATAGCAAAAAAAACCCCAAAAACAAAACAAACAAACAAACAAAAAAAACCCTAGGAATACACCTAACCAAGGAGGTAAAACACCTGTATTCAGAAAACTACACAACACTGAAAAAAGAAATCAGAGAAGACATAAACAAATGGAAACATATACCATGTTCATGGATTGGAAGAATTAACATCATCAAACTGTCCATACTACCCAAAGCAATTTACAGATTCAATGGGAATGTTCTATTTACAATAAACTCAGCACTCATTACAAGAATCTGTGGGTTGAAGTCGTAATCTTTTTCCTAAGAAAAATGAAACTTATTTTTTTAATCAACTTTTGGAAAATAACTTGGGTGATTCAATAAAAATCACTTGTTTATGAATAGTACTCTAGTCTATTATGACAGATTAGAAAATATTTAATAGGGAGATACACATTTCAAGTGATTTTCTAGGAGTAAAATCACACTGTGATTATGGTTTTAATTGTTATTGAAGAACTTATTGTTTTTTAATATTAAAAAATTAAATTATAATTGACATATTATGTTAGTTTCAGCTGTACAACATAATGGTTAGATATCTACATGCCTTACAAAGTAATTACCCTGATGAGTCTAGTACCCATCTGACACCATACATAATTATTACAATATTATTGACTGTATTCCCTATGCTGACTTTACACTCCTTTGACTGTTTTTATAACTATCAATTTTTACTTATTGTTTTTTGAAAAGCTATAGAAATCATACTTTTAATTTATATATTTGTGAAATCTTAGCCATAATGTTCTATTCTTATGCCTGTAGGTTTTTGCAAATGAAGTTAACTCAGAAAAGGTAAAATTCTCTCTTCAGGATGTCCAACATAGTGACTCTGAAGAGTTTTTTAAAGAGCCTACAAAAAGGTATAACTAACATGCTTATTTAGTTTTCAATTTAGTCATTTTAATAGCTAGCTATCCCTTTAAGTGGAGACAAATGTTTGATATATCTTTTTCAAAATATAGTTCTTTGTAGTAAGTACAACTTGATTTGGCTAGAAATAGGATGTATTTCTGATCTCATAAATATGGCATTAACACAAGAAACAGATATTATTTAAAGAATTTAATTTCTCTGTCATCTCAGTAATTCCATAGTTCCCAAGCCTTTGTAAATGTGTCCAGAGCTCCTGAGGAGCCACTATACTTGAGATAAGGTGAGGCTCAGTATGCAGTGAGACTTTATTAGAAATTATGCCTGCTTCTAGAAAGAAAATAATGTGCTAGAAACAAAAGGACTGCTAGCATGGTGAATTCCTGGTACTTTGTATGAGAAAAATTAAAGAACCAGGAACAAAGTAAATTTCCATCAGAAAAAACAAAGAAAGAGGCGCTTTCCTGCACATAAAATGTTCATATTTAGGTGTTACATGCAAAAACAGGTGTTACATGTCAAATAAGGAAGCATTTTATTGAGTCATATTTCCTTAGATGTTTCAAAGTTATATTACCTATAGAGACTGGGATAGTACTGCACAATAATGTGTATAGCATACATCTTGTATGTACAACTTTTAGAAGTACATTAAATGAACAAAGCATATGCTAATAGTATATAATAATTAGCAGATACTAATAATATACTGAGCACTATTTACAGATGCAAAACACTGCATAGTTCTTGCTCTTTAGTTTATAGTTTAATTAGGGGTAAATATGAAAAAGACCAATTTCAATGCAATATAGTAACTATTATAAAGTCCAAGGACTTTTGAGTACAGAAGACAGAGAAGTATGGAAGAGGGGCATTATTTACCATTTCCTTGGAGAAAATATATTTTGGTTGGATTTAGGGTCATAAATAAATAGAAATCTGGCAGGTGAAAAGAGAGGGAAGAAAATTTCAATCATGGGGCTGAAGTTTGAGCAAAGGTAATGAGTTGTGAAAATACCTTATTAATGGTGGGAAATGTTATATGTCAACAGTTGTAGGGTATGTGTGAATTGGAATGCCAGAAAGCTTCAGAAGATGAAATATGGAGCCAAAAATATGGCATAAGTCCAAGTATGAAGGAATTTGATATGTGTGAACTTGAGAAGGAGTATACATTTTATTCTATCTGATAGAATGAAAATAAAACATAAATACAGCCCTTGTTTTATCTATCTATCTATCTATCTATCTATCTATCTATCTATCTATCTATCTATCTAATCTATCATCTATCATCTATCTATCTATCATCTATCTACCTATCATCTATCTACCTATCTATCTATATGGAGGATTTTTGGCAGCAAGGTAGAAGGTAGCTGGCAGGAAAAGAAGAAGGAGAAAGAAAAACGTGAAATTATCCACAGAAACGAAAGAAAAAAAGCCTTTATTTTGTTAAGGTTAAAGCTTGAAGTGCATGTAGAGATGATGATGAAAAAGTAGGCAAAGACCACATTGACAAAATTCTAAACTTATGTGTCCAGTAGGTGCCTTGATTTATCCTGAAGTTGTTGCACAGATATAATAACATTTGGATTTTAGGGAGAATCTCCCCTGGACATTAAAGATTAGACCCAGAGGTCAAAGTAAGAGGTTTTTGTTAGGTGGAGTTATAAATGAAAGTACAACACGAGCCAAGCAGATTGCACAAGTGAGTAACCTGAGTGGTGAGAAACTGGAAAGAAAACAACTGAGTGTGGATTAGTATTTGAAAAATCATTAGAAATAGAGCAGTAGTCAGGTGGTGATAGAAAGTTTAAAGAGTTTTCTATGTTTAAAATGAAAGGAATTGAGTATCTTTATAATATGGAAGAATATGTTGATAGGGAATGATTATATATAAAGAAATTTTAGAAAAATGTCTCAGGAGACAGCATTCATAGTAGTTGAGAATGTGGAAGGATTAATTCTGAACACAAAGTAAGGAATAATGGAGAACATTGATGCATGTAGGTATACATTTTAAAAGTAATTTGAAAGAGCTCTTGTTTTCTGGGCTCTTCTGGAAGGGGTTGTATTTTTACTATAGCAGAGCATTAAGGTCTGGACTACATGAGGGTGGTAGTTCAGAATTAGCTGTAGTGGAGGAATGGTAGAGAAAATGAAACTGAGATACACCAGTGTATTTCAAATGGCTCTCTGCTGATACAAGAAAGCCCAGTAACCCTAGTACTGTTTCCCACAGCCTAGATAAAAGAGGAAAGAAGGTGAATAGGTGGATGGATCCAAGGTAGCTAGTTTGCAAGCCAGGTAAAAGTGGGAGGAAATGGAGTTGGTGGTCAGATACTGGGATTTTAGAATTATCTCTTTGGAAGTGGTTTAGTTCCAGGAGCAGACAAAGGAAGTAAGTGGCTGAATTGAAATGGAGGTTAATGTCAATTTAATAATTACTATGGATTATCAGGTATTTTTAATGTGCATGTTCTTTGACATGAACACTATACAAATTTATTTTCTAGTGAGAGTCAACATAGCATGTGGACAGCCAGAGGATCCTTACTAAGAGACAAGTGGAGCAGTGAGGATGAGCTTGCAGGGCCATCCCAGACTGTTTCTTCTCATCCACATGGTACGACTTCATCCTATTTGTAATAGTAAATTCTTCAAGAGGCTATGTTTCAGAGGTATGCACAAAGGAATTTCTAATATAATGCAGGAAAGAGCTAGGAAAACTTTTTAAAATGAGGGAAAACATGGTTTTCTATGTTTTTCTTTTAAAAATGAAGACAATGCTGCACATTCTACATTCAAATGGGCAAATTTCTATTCTTTAATATATCAGATTTGATATATTAAAATGTGCTATTTTATATTTTCTTAAACTAGGGATTATAGATTTGTATAGACTTGAATATGACCTCTCTCATTTACCTAATTTTAATTTGTTCCACAGTATATATTTTGTAAGTAAAATAATAACTTTTTTGGGATTACACATAGTCACATATTGTGTGGGGAAAAGGAAACACAAGTATGTATAATACAATAAATCATAATACTGAAGAATATTCCAATTATTTTCTGTGCATATATATTTACATTTGTATATAATAGGAAATAAATATAACCATAAATTATTATATTCATATAGGTACATACATAAAAATTTTGTGGATGAGATTGGAAGGAGTCACATGCATACCTCAAAAACTATGGTGTTTTAGAGGATTTTAGAGATCACCCATTTCAACCTCCCATCAAGTGCCAGAACATCTTCTCTAATGACTTTTTAATTTAAAAAATGTCAAATATTATTAAGGTATTAGTACACTATGCAATTATTAAAATACAAGTCTCACACAAAAGTAGTTTATAAGAAAATACTTTTCAAATATTGAAGTATAATTTACATATGGTAAAATTCACCCTTTTAGCATATAGTTCTATGAGGTTTTGTTTTCTTTCTCTTTTTCTTCTTCTTAAAGCAAGCCCTTTAACATTTGTTGCAGTACTGGTTTGGTGTTAACAAACTCATTTAGCTTTTTCTTGTCTGGGAAGCTCCTTATTTCTCTTCGACTTTATGTGATAGCTTTGCTGGGTAAAGTAGCCTTGGTTGTAGCTCTTTGCTTTTCATAACCTTGAATATTTCACACTACTCCCTTCTGTCCTGAAATGTTTCTGATGTGTAATCAGATGTCAGTCTAATTGGTGCTCCCTTGTAGGTAACTACCTGCTATTCTTTTGCGGCTTTCAGGATTCCCTCCTCGCCTTTAAACTTTGTCATTTTAATTATGATATGTCTCAATGTGGGTCTCTTTGGGTCCAATCTGTTTGGGACTTGCTGCACACTCTGGACTTGTGTGTCTTTTTTCTTCACCAGATTAGGGAAGTTTTCAATCATAATTTCTTTTTTAAAATAATATTTTATTTATTTATCTTTAGTGGAAGGGGAAAGGAAGGAGAAAGAGAGGGAGAGAAACATCAATGTTTGGTTGCCTCTTGCCCACCCCCTACTGGGGGCCCAACCTGCCCACAACTCAGGCATGTGCCCTGATTGGGAATTAAACTGGTGACCCTTTGGTTCACAGGCCAGCATTCAATCCACCATCCAGGGATAAGTCATAGTTTCTTTAAATAGTTTCTTGATTGCTTGCTTACTCTCTTCTCATTCTGGTATTCCCATGGCACAGATGTTGTTATGCTTCATGTTTTCCAAAATGTTTCTCAAGCTCTCATCATTTTTTAAAATTATTTTTTCTTTCTGATGCTCTGCCTGGGTGTTTTTTTCTACCTTGTCTTCCAAAACACTGATTCAGTCCTCTGCTTCATCTAACCTACTGTTTATTCCTTCCAGTGTATTATTTATTGCAGATATTGCATTCTTTGTTTATGATTTTTTTATGGTTTCTATGTTTCTTTTTATGTTGTTGAGTATTCTTATAATTATTACTGTAAATTCTCTGTCTGATAAATTGCTTGTCTCCATTTCATCTAGTTCTTCTGGAGAATTCTCTTGTTCTTTGATTTGGGGTTTGTTTCTTCCCATTTTGACTGCTGCTTCATATTTTCTGCCTTAGTTATTAAACTAATCAATCATTAAACTGACCAGTTGCTATCTAATGAGGCTGTAATCAGAAACTAGGCTTAAGCACCACAGGCAGAGTAATTCCTATAGGCAGGGTTATATTTTCCCCTCAGGCTGATGCCACTATGAGAGGAGAGTTTTTCCTGAGAAAGATGGATTCTGCAGTATGGGGAATGATTCAGCATAGGGATCCTGGTAGCTGTTCCTTTATCTCTCTCTTCAGATCCACCAGTGCCAGGCTTTCCTCAAGTGTCTCTAGTCCACTCTGCCTTCCGTCTGCCAGAGCCCAGGGTAAGTGGCTGCATATGAAATTTTGTCCATTTGCCTTTTAAGAGGCTCTCTGCATCTCCAGTCATCTCTCCCTGGCAGAGAGAAACCCTGCTGCTTTTTACATCTGGAAGTTATCTGGATTCCTTTCTGGCTGTTGTGCTGTAGGTTGGGGAGCCCAGTTTGAAGTTTAGACACACACTTCTCAGGGGGAACCCCAAGGCTACTGAGATATCCCTCCAGAACTTCAGCTGCTGCACATGGGAGCACAGCTATCCCTCTTGCACCTCCTATTCACTGCCTACCAGTCTTGTTGTAGTGAAGTGGTTCTCCTGTCTGTCCCTAGTTATAAGGCTTCTCTCCAGCTAGTGTTCAGTTGGTTATTGTAAATGATTTCTCTGCAATTTAGTTGTAATTCTAGATTGGTCCTGGGAAGAGGTTAGTGTAGCTTCCACTTCTCCTCCATCTTGGATCTGAAAGTCCCTGCTTTTCATGACTCAATATTTCTTGCCCATACCTTTTAGCCTGAAAAGTTTCTTTTGAGAAATTAACTGACAGTCTTATGGGAACTCCCTTGTAGGTAACTAACTGCTTTTTTCTTGCTGCTTTTAAAATTCTCTCTTTATCTTTAAATTTTGGCATATTAATTATGATGTGTCTTGTAGTAGGCCTCTTTGCATCCATCTTGTTTGGGACTCTCCATGCTTCCTGGACTTGCATGCCTATTTCCATCACCAAATTAGGGAAGTTTTCTTTCTTTCTTTTTTTTTCAAATAGATTTTCAATTTCTTGCTCTTTCTCTTCTTTTTCTGGCACCCCTATGATGTGAATATTGCTCCACTGAAAGTTGTCCCAGCTGCTGCCCACATTGTCCACATATTTTTGGATTCTTTTTCCCCCTTGTTGTTATGATTGGTTATTTTTTTATTTTTTATGATACAAATCAATCTCTCAGCTTCATCTGCTCTATTATTGTTTTCCTATAAATTATTCTTTATTTCAATTAGTGTATCCCTCATTTCTGACTGGATCTGTTTTATGCTGCTGAGGTCCCCACTAAGCTTCTTGAGCATCTTTATTTATTTATTTTGAGAATTTTAAATTTTTATTTTTTTTAAGAATTTTTATTGATTTTGCTATTACAGTTTTCCGAACCCCCCCTTTATCCTCACTTCTCCCTCCAGCATTCCCCCCCTCAGTTTGTGTCCATGGGTTGTACATATAAGTTCTTTAAGTTCTCCATTCCTATACCATTTTTTATCTCTCCCCATCTATTTCATGCCTACTAATTATGCTTCTTCTTCCCTGTACCTTTCCCCAGCAGTCCTCTCTTCCCCTTCCCACTGAAATCCCTCTATGTGATGTCCATTTCTCTGGTTCTGTTCCTGTTCTAGTTGTTTGCTTAGTTTTTGTTTTCATTGTTTGTCTTTACTTTTAGGTTCATTTGTTGATAGTTGTGAGTTTGTTGTCACTTTATTGTTCATATTTTTTATCTTCTTTTTCTTAGATAAGTCCCTTCAACATTTCATATAATAAGGGCCTGGTGATGATGAACTTTTTTAACTTGACCTTATCTGGTAAACACTTTATCTGTCCTCCATTCTAAATGATAGCATTGCTGGATAGAATAATCTTGGATGAAGGTCCTTGCCTTTCGTGAGTTGGAATACTTCTTTCCAGCCCCTTGTTGCCTGCAGGTTTTCTCTTGAGAAATGAGCTGATAGGCTAATGGGAACTCCTTTGTAGGTAACTCTTTCCTTTCCTCTTGCTGCTTTTAAGATTCTCTCTTTATCTTTAATCTTGGGTAACTTAATGATGGTGTGCCTTGGTGTGTTCCTTTTTGGGTCCAACTTCTTTGGGACTCTCTGAGCTTCCTGGACTTCCTGGAAGTCTATTTCCTTTGCCAGATTGGGGAAGTTTTCCTTCATTATTTGTTCAAATAAGTTTTCAATTTCTTGCTGTTGTTGTTCTTCTTCTGGTACCCCTCTAATTCAGACATTGGAACATTTCAGGTTGTCGCAAAGGTTCAAAAGTCTCTCTTCACTTTTTTGAATTCTTGTTTCTTCATTCTGTTGTGGTTGGATGTTTATTTTTCCTTTTTGTTTCAAATCATTGCTTTGAGTCCTGGTTTCCTTACTGTCACTGTCAGTTCTCTGAATATTTTGCTTTATTTCATTTTGGGTATCTTTCATTTCTTTTTTTCATTTTTTGACCAAGCTCAATCAGTTCTGTGAGCAATTTGATTACCAGGGATTTAAATTCTCCATCAAATAGGTTGGCTATCTCCTCATCACTTAGCTCTTTTTCTGGTTTTGCTCTGTTCTTTCATTTGGCCACATTTCTTTGTCTTGGTGCACCTGTTAAATTATAAGGGGGCAGTGCCTTACATATTCAACAGGGTAGGGCAACCCTCTCTGCTGTGGTGCTGCCTGTGGGGCATGAGCCAGAAATGGAACAATATGGCTTCCCTGCTTGTCTCTAGCCCACTTTCTAATGAACCCTTGTGTGATATTGAGAGTTTCTGCCACCATGGCAACTGCTGTAGTCCACAGTCAACTCTGAGTCTCAGTTTCACCTTCAACCAGGCCCACCCATGCGGTTGGCTGCCTTGCCATGGTTTTTCTCAGCTGGCCTTGGCCCACGTAGTCCTCTAACTTGCTGCAGGTTCTCACCAGTCTGGTTGTTCTGGTTGCCGTTTTCTTTAATTCCTTGGTTGTTGGAGTTCAATGCAGTTTGATTTTCTGACACTTCTGGTTGTTTATTAATTTTAGATTTGTTGTTATCCTCCTTTTCATTGCATGAGGAAGTAGAGGGTTCGAACCTACACCTCCATCTTGTCCAGAACAGCTTGAGCATCTTTATAATCAGTGTTTTCAACTCTGTATCTGACAGATTGCTTATCTTCATTTTGTTTAGTTCTTTTCCTGGAGTTTTGATCTGTTATTTCATTTTGGCCATGTTTTTTTGTCTCCTCATTTTGTCAGCCTCCCTGTGTTTGTTTCTATGGATTAGGTAGAGCTGCTATTACTCTCTGTCTTGGTAGTGTGGCCTAATGTAATAGGTGTCCTGTACAGTCTACTGGCACAGCCTCCCTTATCACCCAACCTGGGTACTTAAGATGCATCCTCTGTGTGAGCTAAGTACACCCTCCTCTTGTAGTTGAGGCTTGATTGCTGTGGGCAGGTCAGTGGGAGGGATTTACCCAGGGCAGTCAGCTTCAAGGACTGGCTATGACCACTTATCAGCAACCTCCACCCTCCATGGAGAATCAGCTGTGCAGGGGCAGGGTGTTGGTGCTCCAACATGGTCTGTAGTGCTCCACTGGATGTGCAGGCTCTGGAGTTTCTTGTGGGCCAAGGTCATCCCCGACTTGTGTTCTGCCCGTGGCCACCCTGCTTGAGGTATAAAACAATCTGAGATGGCTGCTACTTGTGCTGGGCTTGGAGATTCCAAGGTGAAGCCAAGTTGAGAATCTAGGCTGGCTGCTGCTAGTGCCGGGCTTGAGGCCACTTAGCAAGTGATACAGGGGCTGGATACTGAAGACAGTTGTTACTTGTTTAATAGGATTTAAGAAGTTATGAACCATGAGCCAAGACCAGCCATTTATTTATTTATTTATTTATTTCAATTTTT
>PVKM010037415.1:0-14456 GCA_004027735.1 Carollia perspicillata | reverse complement strand
ATATATATATATCTAAAACTCCAAGATAAAAAGGAATAGAAATGCAGCTTCCTAAAATCTAAATCAACAAAGTAACTTTCCTCCCCATAGATAATAAAAATCACTGCCACAATACCTGCCCAAAGCTGGCTCCTTCCAACCACACAGCCTTCTCACAATGCTTCCCCTAGGTAACCCCAGCCACAAAGTTCGACTTCTCCAAATGCATAAGGAAGCCTAAAAGAGATCATCATACCTCAGGGCCTGAGTGTCTGAGGCTTCCATCTCTTCATTTATCTTTCTGTCTAACCATTCCACTTCTGGTTAAATTTCATTTTAAGCATTGTAAACTGGTTCTCCCCAAACCTATTACCACATTGGTGTTTTAATCCCTGAAGTGAAGAAAAAGTAAGGCCACATTTCTTTGGATACCTGACAGAGTGCTAAGGGCACTTACTAGGGAGAGACAAAAGTCTCTGAATAAACCTGCCTGGAGCACCAATTTTAACTTGAGTCGGGGGTGAGGGTGCTAGCCCTAAAAGAGATGTAATGGCAACAAATGTTTTAAAATTTACCTAAAATTTTATTTAAAAAAGAGAGGGAGACAGAAAGAGAGAGAGAGAGAGAGAGACAGACGGAGAGAGAGAAAGAGACAGAGAGAGAGAGAGAGAGAGAAAGAGACAGAGAGAGAGAGAGAGACAGAGAGACAAAGAGGCTTCAAAGACATTCCCCGTTGTTTGCTAGTGCCAGCAGAACCCCCACGCAGGCATATCGGAGATACTGCAGGTTCGGTTCCAGACCACTGCAATAAAGCGAGTATGGCAATAAAGCCAGTTATAATCTTTTTGCTGGTGGTGGGGGTCTCGCCTTCATTTGTTTAAAAAAAAACAACACACCACCTATAAATAAATAAAGCGAAGTGCAATAAAACAAGGTATGCCTGTGGTTCCTCCACTCTCTGCTATTAAGGATACTTCAGTGGAAAGGTTCGACAAACCCTAAAGTAAAAGACTGACAGAGATAAGAGGAACATTCACATTCATTAAGTAAATATTTACTGAGAGCTTTCTATGTGCCAGACACTTTGGTAAGTGCGAGGATATGCAAATGAAAAAGCACAGGTGTCTATCCTTAAGAAGCCTATCACAATCCTGGCTGACTGGGGCATTTTAAAGAATGCTGCTGGTCAGATGCTGCCATCCAGAGACTCTAATTTAGTCTGAGGTTGGGCCCTGGCAGCGAGAATTTTTTAAAAGGGTTCCCGGGTTATTCTAATTGGCAGCCCGGGCTGAAAACCACGTGGTGTCACAGTCACCAGTCTCCTGCTGTTTCTGACTACAACAGACCCTTAAAAGAAGTATGGGGCTGCTGTGTCACAAAAGAATAAAGGACAAAAGAAAGAAGTTTAGAGACATTTGGAAAAGGCCTAAGAACAAGGTCTGAGATAGTGCCAGGCCAGGTCAGATGGCAAAAGGTAATGCAAATCTTTCTCTCTCTCTCTCTTTCATTCATTCATCCCTCACCTACCACCCACCTAGGATCAGAAAGGACTTTTAGACAAAAGAAAACGGAACACAGAAAAAGCAAAACCCTTTCACCCCTCCAGACAGGAAAGTAGAAAGACATTGTCTTCCAGGTTTTAAATTGTTTAAGTGGAAATGGGGGATGAGAGAGCAGTGCATACAGAGGAAATAAATATTGTTATTTTAAAATGAGATTAGCAAGAGAATAAACAGGAGGAGCCTTGGTTGAAAAGTTATCACTGTCTATTGAAAAAGCCATTTAATACAACCAGCAAACTAAATCTTCATGGCAAAATAAAGCTTAATTATTTTCTAATTTTCTTCTCTCTAGACCACCTTGAGCTTAACCCAATGATCAAGGAAGACAGAGAAAAACTGCTACAGCAAACTCTCAATCTCTCAAAATAAATAAACAAATTGCCCACAAAGCAAAACCCAAAAGGCAAAGACTTCTTTAAAATAGCTTCCAAATTATGACAATAGCTAACACACAATCCCTATTATGTGGCAAGCACTATTCTAAGCACTTTAATTACAACAAATAAATCCTCACATCAACCCTACGAGGGTACTATAGAGTTCCACTTTACAGATGGAAAAAGCGAGGCACAGAGACATTACGTAGCTTAACACAGATCACAAAGCTAGCAAGTGGCAGAGCTGGAATCTGAACCAGGTAGTTGGCTTCAGCATCTGTGCTCTTAACCTCATTTATGTGAAAAAACTATTTTCAGGCTGTGGCTTGGCCAAAAGTATTAAAGTTGTAGCTACCTTCTTGATTTCAAGAAATGGTGTGATAAGTGCAATAACACTGCAACACAAACTGTTCCTGGCTTTTGTCGAAGTAACTAATTTCCTAAAAACTTCTTGCTTTTGCGTTATTTGCACTTTAGGAATACAGGACGTGAAGGATGCTACAGTTGAGACTTTGAAATCTGTTTTACCATAAGTAACAGCTCCCCTTTGGCATTCCTCAATAATAATACAAACATCTCAATCTTCCCGACTAGAAGGCCCACCAAAATATATCACACAGAAAAGGACTTACAGAGAGAATCAGAAAAAGGGTGGAGTAATCTGTAAGACTTCCTTTCCCCAAATTTAGCATTTCATCTCATTAGCTAACTCACTACAGAGTCTGTAAGACATTCATTTTGTGCTTTCAGTGACGGGCAGAAAAAGGTCACGAGACATTACAAGCCTCTCACAGACATGCCACTAGAAGGAATGAAAAAGGAGAGATGGGAATAAGCAGCAATGGAAAAAAATGAAACAGGGTATCTCACCACTTGGGTGGGTAGGTAACTGATTATTTTCACTTTCAACATAAATGGTAACGCAGAGGGCACAGCTTCTGCGAGAGGATATGACTGGCACGCACAGACACTGAAGGAGGAAATGGGGCTGACTCAACACCAAATCATTTTAGAAGACACACAAACCACCCCAGCCAGCAACTGCTTTCCACTTACACGGCTCCTGACAACATCTGTGCCCTCATGTACTGTGGTTTTCTGCCATCCAGCCAATCACACCAAGAACTCTTTGCTTTGCTAAGAACGAGGTTCTCTCTCATTTACCCTCTCAGCCCCCAAGAACCCCACCAATATTTAAGCCCAGTGAAGTAAGGGTTCCTAATTGGAAAATAACTGCCATAGGTATCTCCATTTCCAGAGAAACCAGTAAATAATCTCGTAACATAGAGCAAAGAACACTATACTAGAAATATATGTTTTACACTCCTCTTCATCATTCAATAATTGTGTGACCAAGAAATATAATTTTACCTCCCTTACTTGTGAAATAAAGCTACCACCGTCCTGGCCTTAAGGTAGAGGGCCAACTCATATAATCTCTTAAAATCTCTTTCATCAATTCTTTGATAATTCAACTCACAAGCATTTGTTTCTCCAAGCTCTGCTTCTCGCGGAGAGAGAAAATCATGAATGGGAGAGAGAAAATCATGAATGAGGCACGCGTAAGAAACAAGAGTGGTAAGGCATTCTGCAGCAGGGTCATTCAAATCTCTTAGCAGTCAGAACACTTCAATACAGCGCCTCCACTCCAGGCGCTAAGTACACCTCCATCCATACGTTTCTGCTTATGCAAGTAACCTCCCACTAAACCTACAATGCTTTTCATCTCTTGCTTGCTTCTCCAGGATTCCAAATCTGAATTCATCTTTTCCATTAGGTGTGTCCCACACCAATCCCTCCGTCAGCTTTCTATGCATCATGTACTATGTTCCTGCTTCTTTGGCAATTTTATAACTTGATTTTCCCTTTGGCTCTATTTGAGGTCTTGGATAGAATTCAGGTTCATCATCAAATGAATGACTGCTGATGAATAAGCTTCATACCGTTAGGTTTCTGAGAACTTCATTTCGAAGACAGTAAACTGACAGGCTGAGAAGGTTCAAGACTATGCACACCTGGGCTGGCACTGGTTAGAACAACGTACGGCAGGGGAAGGGAGAGAAGCACCACACTTCTCAAGAGACTTGACTGGGCATGATTCTGGTCTCTTAACAGTTACCTGTTTAGGGTCCTGTATGCACCATCGACGTTCCCTTCCTGCACCATCACAGTCCTGGCAATGAACTTCAGATGTTTTGCCATGATTTGGAATTAAGTCTTCACTCCGTAGGACCTAAAGGATGATGGCGAAAAGGAGAAGAAAATATAGAGACCAGGTCAACGAAACAAAACACACAACAGAATACACACTACTGCATGGCTTATTCAGTGTCTGGATATGCAACGTGCTCAATAAGACAGGGGCACGTGCAAGTTCTCATAGCCTTCGCATCACACGCGAATCGTTATCAGGACTCCCTCGTTCTTTTTGCCCATAACGAGCCCTACCACAGGGAAGCAAAGAGGCGGCACCAGGCTGTCACCACGGGGACTGACGTGGCCGAGCACGAGAGGATCGGGACGCGCCGCAGAGCCCCCCTTCCCCCATGACCGTTCGCAGCTCCAGGAGGGCTGGGGTGGTAGTTGGGAACCGAGTCTTTCTCCGTCTTTAGAAAGGAAGACAACTGCGCGCAAACGTGCCCTCCCACTGTACCGGCCTTCCTTTCCCCAACCCCCGCACCCGCTCCTCACCCGGCGCCCGCCCGACCCTGCTCCAGCGGAGCGTGCCCGCAACCGGAAGCGGAAATACGTAATCCTCTCGCCACGCTCCGAAACCTTGGCTGAAAGTGGGGGAGGCGCCTACGCGGAAACCATGGCAACGTTCTTTCGTGCCCGGGTTGACCACCTCTCCAGCCGTTCCTACCAGATTCCCCCAGACTCTACACCTGACAAAGCAAAATACTCGTTGCCTTAAGTCCCTTGCAAACAACTTCCTCGCCTTCTGAGGGGGTCGATATCTTAAGGCTCCTGAGGTCGGCCCGATTTTGTACCCCTTAATCCTATTAAGTCTTATTAGATATTTAAGCCTTTTCTCTTTTTTTTTGGAAGGAAAATGAAAAATAGGCGAGGCTCCCTGAGGATGCTTCCTGTTTTCTCGTCGCAAAGACCACGGATTCTTTGAGGTCTGCTCTCCGGATGAAAAACAGCGTCACACCCCTCATCCGTCTAAAAACTAAGGAAAAGAAGCAAAATGAACATACCATGAGTTTCCTATAACATCATCTTTCAGCTGCGTCACTAAATAAAGAACTGGGAAACACCTGCAGGGTTTTAAATGGAAGACTCTTTTATGTCATTTTGCCTCCTAGTGAGACCTAGAGAAATACTTTTTTTTCTTTCTCACTATGGAAACAGCTTCCCTTTTATTCTTATGTCACTTCTACATATCCATTTATGGCTATTCACATAAGTTCAGATTCAGTGGTTACTGGAAAATAGTAAGGAACGGCTCAAAAGAAGAAAGCAGGTCTCAACCAGGTACTTGTGCAGTAAGATTCTTTGAGTACTTCCTCTAAAACAAGCGCGCGGCACGCATCTTCATCAGTTTTACTAATTACTTCAGAGTAAGCAAGGCTCAAAATACCATAATAGAGCTAGACTGGGACATCATCATGCTTAGCAACGAAGTCTTATTGAGTGCCTGCTCTGTGCCAGGTACTGTTGATACCATCCAAGGCCTCTTGGACCAACAAAAGACAATATGTAGACATAAAAGATAAATGCAAAATAAGTTATATAGGCTACAGCATAATGTGGTGAAAAGGCACTGGATTAGAAGTCAGGAGATCTGGAGTCTATCCAAATTCTGATTTCAGGCATATGACCTCGAACGAATCACTTAAACCAGTAGTCTGCAAATCACTGCCCACAAGTCAAATCCAACTCCACCATTGTTTTTGTAAATAAACTTTATTGGGATACAGCGGTGTTCATTTGTTTATATATTATGTATGGCTGCTTTGGGCTATAGTGGCAGAGTTGGATAGTTGCAACAGAGACGCATGGCTCACAATGCCTAAAATATTTACTATCTGAGTCTTGCTCATCCCTGACTTAAACTACCAGTCTATTTCCTAATCTGTAAAATGGAGCTAATATCTGCCCTCAATCACACAAATTTTATCATGGGAATCAAATGGGATAAAAATACCTTGAAAAGGAGGGGAAAAGTAATATTTTTGAGGGCCTACTATATACCATACCTTGGACTAGTTCTTTTATGTAAATGATCTCATTTTACAGGCCAAAGACTGAGCCCACACATATCATGTTTAACGGAGAGAATAATTGGAAGAAGAACTTGAGTTAGAGAACAGCAGAGTTTAGTTGACAGAACAAGGAAAGACTGGGCAAAGTGAACAGCATGAACGTAAGTGCAGAGGCAAAAAGCCTTATTGTTTTCAGGGACAAATAAGAAAACTGGAACAGAGGGACCATGCAGGGGAGCAGAGGGAGAAATAGGGATCTCAACGGAAAGTTTTGGACTTTCATCTCCAAGCACTGGTGAGCCATTAGATTTGAATACGAACAACATGCATAGCACTGCTCCAGGAAAATTTATCTGGTTATTAGTGAGAAGGGAATTGGGGTAAGGAAGACTAGTCAAAGTTCAGACCAGAGTGGCGGCAATGGAATGAATGTGAAGAAATGAATTTTAAGAGATATTCCAAATACAGAATAAAAAGGATTTGGTGCCTGAATGATACCAAATTTTAAGCCTAGTTATCTGGAAAAATGATGGTACCATAGATGGCATTAACCGAAAAAAAAAAAGAATGTAAAAAGGCGGAACACCTTTAAAAGAAAGATGGTCATTTTTACTGGTGAGCACTGAAAAAAAGCACCAGACTATAAACCAACCCGTTCTGAACCACACATTGTGTTCTTGCACGAGACACCTAAGTTTCCTCATCTATAAAATGAAGGAGTAGGATCAGATACAAATGGTACCTCTTGGCTCTAAAATGCTAAAATTTTCAGTACGTTTTAGGTGTTAGTAATATGTAAATAGAACCCTCCAGCAGGAATGTAGACATTCAGTATGTCATCTCGAGGGAAAGATTGTGACAGAAGAAGAAGTTTTTGCAGACTTCTAAAATTGAGGCAATAATGAAAGCCATGAAAGAAGCTGAAGACTTGAGGTGAAAAAAATGTTGTCAGAGTAAAAAAGTCAACGTTTCAGCCTAGGGGAACACCCACACTCTGGAGTGGGCAGAAGTGGGGCCATTATGAGTTGACGAAGTTGTTGCCGGGAGGTCAGAGGAGAATAAGGCTAATGCGCAGTCATGGGATCCAGGGGAGGCCAGTTTCAGTGGGCAGCGTCAGGAGTGTCGAGTGATACAGCACGAAGAGCATTGTCTTCATAAAGGCGCCCTGGACCTCGCTATTGATTGGGTGGTGACTACACTGTAATATTCTGATTCTGTGCGCTCATCAGTGACTTGGGAAGGTATAGTAGAGTGAGAGTGGAGGATAGGCTGCGTGAGGTAAGGACTGGGGTAAAAAGGAGTCAGAAAGAGTACCATTACACCCCTTTGTCAAGAATTATGGAGAAAAGACAAGAGAGGGAAATCAGGCTCAAGAGAGGTTTTCAAGAAAGGGGCACCTGATCAAACTCATGGGTTAAATAAATAATAAATAATTCGATGATAAATTGAAGTTACAAGAGGAAGATGGGTAAGTGATATAGCAGAAGAAGTGAGAGTAATCAAATGGAGAGGTTTGCCTTAAAAGGAGGTCATGTTCTCTGAAGTCAAAGGAAACAATTATTTGGTGAGAACAGCGGACTTGAAACACAGGGGAAAGAGATGTAACTAGCTGTGAGAAACATGCTCGTTAGCCAATAAACAATAAAATGAGAGCATAGCCTCATATACTGCCAAGAGTTACAATGGGGGAGGATATGGTTTTGGTGGAAAGTGAGACAGATCACAAAGAGTATTATATGGGAAGGAATAGATATAGGTAAATTCACAGGCTTAATTTTTACCACCTGATAACAGTGGGTAGGTACGCTTCCTTACTCCAAGGTACAGGGGTGGGCAACAGTAGGTTGACACTTGTTTGTAATAAATAATGTAGTAGTAAATATAGTAATACAGTAACAACTTAGTAGCTGCAGTTTTTTGATTAAGGATGAGGCCCAGTGTGTGAGGGGACTCCCCATTCTAACAGTTCTAGGGCACCCCTTCCTCTTCAAAACTGGCAACCACAAAGCCTGTTCTGGCTCTTGGGTCCCACCTCTGGCAGCAGATTATATATGCACTTATCCACAAGCATCAACAGTTCCCATTAAGGTAAAGAGCTATCATGAAGCAGAAGAACCTGCTAGTCTGGGCCAGCTGGATGACTACACCAGTGAGACACAAAGGGAAATGTACTAGTCTCTGAACCTGAATGACAAAAACAAAGTCAACTCTGAGCCCAGTAACTGTCTCAAGGGTGTTTCCTAGGAAGACAGTAGCCGAGTCCCTCTTCCCAGACTTCTGTTGTCCCATCCAGACTTCTAACTTGGTGGAGCTCAATTTCACAAACCTTCCCACCCCCTTTTTTTCTACAGTTTAGAGGATAAATGTTGGTATTTGAAACAGAAGGTTTCAATTTTCCCCCAATCAGCAAACTGTTTAAGTATAAAATTTCTTTAATCAGAAAGATTTCTCTTCCCTTAACACAAATGCACACATTAAAAGTAAAATACACACACATACACATGGACATATATTTATACAAATTAGAAACCACAGTCTCAAGTCCCGGACTATGGGTTGAGAGGAAGGACATCAGCAGCAACTGGAGGATGGCTTCTTATCTGCGCTAGGTGTCCCACAGTTATCTCTCTGGCCGTGCTGGGTGGATCATGAGGGGACAGGGTACGGCTCCAGTCTGATGGCAGAGCTACTGGTAAGCTGTGGCAACGAGGTCCCTCTCCAGATAGTTTCTTAGGATAACCGGGGATGCCGGGAGATGCTGTAGTAGGTGGAACTGGAGTGGTCGGGGCTGAGTGGGTGAAGGGCTGCTCTCTCTGCTGGAGGAAAAGGATGACACCAATGCTGGTTCCGGTGCCTGAAGGACCACGGCTAAAGGAGATGGCATCTGGGGAACTGAGAGGGGGGTTGCAAATTGGAGTGGTGTGGATCCAAGTGAGGTTCATAGGTGGCAGTTCAGTGAGATGCCAAGGCTGCGTTGGTTTCAATACTAAGCGTCCTAGCTGTGTCTGGTCCATCTTTTCCATGGGACGTGCAAGAGAGGAAGCAGCTGGATAACTGTGGTGGCTTGGAAAATGCTAGGGAGGGGAAGAAAAGAGAAAAGAAATCATGAGAAAGCTTTCAGATTAACTCTATCCGTTGCTTGAACCTTTGCTTTCCTTAGGAACTCTGTTTGCAAAGAAAACATATCTTGTTTTGTGCAACAGATAATTTCCTGCCAGATCATAACTAAGTAAAAGTTTTAGTAACCAAATTATACTTTCATTTATTCAACAAATACTTGAAGGCCCACTCTGTACCACATGCTATGTTGAGCACTGGATATTAAGACATATACAAAACAAAACAGTCCCATGGGTTCTTACTACTTATAATTCATTTTAGAATTTCTTTTAATTGGGATCATTTTCCAATTTCTGTATTTTAAATTCAATTTCCTATGTTAAATGCTTTATAAAGTATAAATTAATATGCAGGCAAGATCCTCATGCTTATTTATTTTATTTTATTTTTTAATTACAGTTTACATTCAATATTGTTTTGTACTAGTTTCAGGTACACAGCATAGTAGTTAGACAACCTTACTTTATAAAGTGTTCCCCCCTGTATTTCCAGTACCCACCTGGTACTATACATAGCTATCACAATATTATTAACTGTATTCCCTACACTGTACTTTATATTCCCATGACTATTTCGTAACTACCAACATGTACATCTTAATCCCTTCATGTTTTTCCCATCCAGTCCTCCAACCCTGTCCTCTTTGGCAACCATCAGTCAGTTGTCTGTATCTATGAGCCTATTTCTGTTTTGTTTGCTCATTTATTTTGTTCTTCAGAATCCACATATAAGTGAAATCATATTGTATTTGTCTTTCTCTGACTTATTTTCCTTAGCATAATACTCTGTAGGTCTACCTATGCTGTCACAAATGGTAAGGTTTCATTGTATTCCTCCTGCTTATTTTTAATCATTATTTAAAATTAAAATAAATAAATAAATTTTAGAGAGGAAGGGAGAAAGTGAAAGAGAGAAACATCAATCTGTTGTTCCGCTCACCTATGCATTCATTGGTTGATTCTTGCACGTGCCCTGACTGGGGAGCAACCTTGCCGTTTGCTCCTCCTGCCCTATTTTTTTTTAAACCATTAATTAAAAAAAATTATTTGTGTGAGAGAGACAGAAACCCTGATCTGTTGTTCCACTTACTCAGGCATTCATTGACTGACTCCTGAATGTGCCCTGACTGGGGATTGAACCAGCAATCCTTTGTGCAGTGAGATGACGCTCCAACCAACTTAGCCACCTGGCCAGGGTGCCTGCTTATTTTTAAATCAGTTATTCTCAGAGTGATGATTATGGTTGACTGAAAACAAGGAATGTCTATTATCTGTAGGAAACTTTCTCCTCCCGATCATCTGAGTACCCCCTAAATACCCTATTATTTGAAGACCCGGAAAATAGGTCACTCTCATACTAGGTTTAAGTTCTATCCAACACTTCCCTACGGCTGCCTCACAGCTGTCCTCCTCGGTCACGGGGACGTATTTCTTACTTCTGATGACCAGTCCATAAATCCATGCTTCCAGAGGGTCTGGTACAAGGATACTTGGGCAGTAGTAAAAAGGAGGAGGAAAGCATTTTAGAAGCAGCAGAAGAGAAAGGATCTGCAGAAGGAAGCTGGCATCTTCCTGTATGAATCATTTGGCCAGGTAAAAAGATTCTCTCTACGCAGAAAGCAGATAAGCTGCCACATGGACTTCTCTGTAGCAATACAGCGCAAAAAAAAAAAAAAAAAGTCTAGGAATCAAGACAATAAAGGCAGTTTGATCTTTCCTTTCCCTGAAAAGAAACTTGTTGAAAAAATGAAAAGACCCAGAAGGAAATGAAAGAGGGAGCCCATTCCTAAATGTATACTTCATTTCCTTGGTTATTCTCCCACCCCTTCCTCACGTTCACAAGTTCTTACCTTGGTCAGCTGGTCCCTGCTACTAGCCGGTGATGACTTCTGGGCAGCTATGTGAGGAAACCAAGTCTTTAACATTCCTTCTACCTGCAGCAGGGTTCCCAAATAACGCTCTCTGTGAAAAAGACATTAAAAGAAATTAAGTGTGAAAAAAGCAACATGACAGGATTGAAAGATGTCTGATTTTTTATGAATTACTGAGGAAAGGACCCAGAGAACTTACCCCATCTGTGGCTTCTGCAAAACACCTACGATACGCTGGATCCTGTCCATTGCCACACTCTGCTGAAAACTGCTCAATCCTGGGTTCAGGAAGTAAGAAAGACATCAAGGATTGAAATTCAAAAATTTAGTCAGAAATACACATTTGAAACATATTTTGAGACAGAGAAAAACCGAACTTAGATTAATGCAACTAATCAAAATAATTACCTCTTTCAAAGCGACCCATCTTCAGCCCATTCAGTAGGTCTGTGAGAGGACGTATGAACCCCTGGAGCTCTTTACACTGTAGGGAAACAGGTCAAAGGCTATGAGACGACCAAGCATTGCCCACACTAGTACTGACTTTTCTTGCAGCTCCAAATCTGGAAGCTAATACTATCCTCACAGGGTCCTTATTGATCAGAAGGGTCTGTAGTGTCTTCTTTTCTCAGCTTTCTCTTACCTTCTGAGCAAAGAGCAGGTCCCCTTCGGTGGTACAACCGTGGATGTTTAGACTGGTCTCCAATCCACGACCTCTTGATCTTTTGACTCCAGATCCCGCCATAGGAGAAGCCCAGCCCCGCTGTTCAGAGGGCGATGCTGTCAGTTGATTACTGGAAACCTTGGGTCGTTGCCTGCAGCGAATAGGACCCGGGCTGGGCCGAGCACCTCCCCTCTGCCCAACAGTGTCTGGCCTGAGGCCACGGGCCCCTTTTTCCTCCCCTTCATTATCGGAGGGGAAGCCAAAGTCACTGTTCTCTGGTGAGGTGGAAAAAGAGGAAGGGAGAGAGGAGGAAGAATAGGAAGAAACGCTAGATGGAGAATCCATAAGGTTCAGAAGCAGGGGCTGGAGAGCAGCTCCTGGAGTACCCAAAGATCGGACCTGCAACTGAAGAGCAAAGCGAAGGAGTTTGAAACCAGCGTCCGAGAATTAGCAAACGGACTGGGAGACTGGGGTGCGCGGTACGGGATAATCATATCTCTTCCCTCCCTCCCCAAAATTACCTGTCTCGGACAAAACAGAGAAGCCATCTCCCCCGCCTCCATTAGGAACCTGGACTGCCTCTCTGGTGTCCGCAAAGCAGCTCTTAGCCTGACAGACTTCCGTTCCTTCTTCCCTCGCTTCAGAGTAAATACCTGGCTTAACACTTCCCCAGTCTGGTCCATTGTTCACCTGATCCCCCAGCGAGCCTCTCTACCTGAGGTCGCGCCACCAGCGCACGTTAGATCTCGGGCACCGGGACCCATCTAGTGACTCTGCAGGAACAGCCTCCCCGAAGGACCCCCGGCCGCCCCCACCCTCCCAACACACACACACCGCCTCTTCCCAGTCTTTCCAATTAGGATCCCTGCTCCGTACCCTCTTGGGTCCCTCTGCCACCTGATACGATCGCTCCGAATACCAAGAGATCCCTAAACCCACCCTCTCCGGGGCTGATCCCGCGTACACCGCGGCTGGTCCTTCGGTTTTGCTCACCTGTGTGGGTCGACTCAGCGCAGACTGTCTCCAGCTCCTCAGACTCTATGGCTCTCAGCTCCCCACCTCCGCCTCTCCGCCTGTGGGTCCCGCCCCTTCCCCCCTCCCAAACACGTGCAGCTCCGCACGTGCCTTCCCCTGCGTACACAGACCTCGCACCCTCATTGGTCGCCTAGCCGGTGGCACGTGACTGTAGTTGCTGAAGTTCCTATCCCATTTGCTACAGCATATAGGGGCTCGGCCAATAGAGAGGCCTTCAGGTGACGATTGGCTGGAAGGGGAGCATTCCGTGCTCCGCCCCTACATGCGGCTGGCGGAGAGGACCCGGTGATGAGAAAAGGAGGAGGATGGAAAAAGAGTGGAAAAGAAGGGAGGGGAGGAAAAAGGCGGAACTCGTGACCTTAAATAGGATGGTGGTGCGCCGGAAGCGCTTGGCTTCAGTGTGCAGACTGGTTGTGGGTCCTGAGGCGTCAGCCTCGCGATATGGGACTCCTGGCTGCTTGAGAGCGTACCCCTCTGTCCCCTTTTTGAGCGCTTCTGCTCACGGGTGCAGCACGTGGAACCCTTAGCGACTTGCGTCTGCAACGTGTGTTAGAATGGAGGCGTGCTACTGTGTATCCTCACCCTTCTCGGCGGCCCAGCCCTCGTGATTTCCTGGTCTCTGTTTCACCATACCCTTCTCTTTCTCCTACGACTTGGGTGCCTCCTGCCCTGCTGGGTGAGGAGGGTGGGGACTGCCGCCGAGAACACGGCGTCCTCTCCAGGGCTCCCGCTGGGGCGGCTCCTTCAGCCCTTTCCTTACGTAACCCGCCGTGCACGTTACCAGCTCAG
The DNA here is from genome assembly GCA_004027735.1 of Carollia perspicillata. Taxonomy (NCBI): domain Eukaryota; kingdom Metazoa; phylum Chordata; class Mammalia; order Chiroptera; family Phyllostomidae; genus Carollia; species Carollia perspicillata. The sequence goes on along the minus strand of PVKM010037415.1, from coordinate 852 downwards.
ATGCCAGGCCGCCACGACTCTAGAGGTCAAAGCAGAACTCGATTGTTCCAGACGTTTCCACCCGGGCTCCTCGGGCTCTGCTCCCTGAATTCTGTGAAGGAGCAGTGTGGGGGAGGTCCCTAATCTCGTAGGTTATGTGTTTGTCCATCTTCAGTTTCATTTGTTCCCTCGAGAGATTTGAAAGGTTTGAAGGCGGGAAGGTGACAAGTCTGGAGTTTTACTATTCACTGCCCCTTGCTGTATTGAAACGGTAGAGTGAAGAGGAAAGTGATGGGGCTCATGGACTGTAGGCTGATTGAAGCTGTGACATAGAAGAGACCGCAAGGGGGCAGCCCAGTTCTAATTAGGGTCTCGAGGATAGCGAAAATAATACATACATGCATACATACATACATACCCTTGCCTGCCCTAATTACTAACTGGAAAAGGCACACTGTTTGGGGGTGGGGGTGGAGGAGTGTGAATTTTTAGAATCTATTCTAAGTAGTTTTTGATATTTTACATGTTTAACAATGTGCTTATTTTATAAAAAGAAAAAAAAAAGGGTTCTGAATAAATTTCAACGTTCCCCAAACACTATTTTAACACCATATATAATAAAATAAAGCAATAGAGTTAGAGGGAATTATGGGCTGTGAATAAACCTGTTTTCTGTGGGTGCTGTTCTCCATTCTTCCAAAAATTTCAAGTCCTAATTAACTCCCTCTAACACTGTTGCCACCTAACCCCCTTTCTTAATCTACTCATCCCACCCCCATATCGTCCTGCTCTCCTAATGTTACCGCTTTAGAACAGACTCTCGTGCAGGAGTAGAGCGTAACCAAATTATTTCATTTATTTATTTTAACGTCC
>PVKM010037414.1:0-14456 GCA_004027735.1 Carollia perspicillata | reverse complement strand
CGGAGGAGGACCTGCTCCCCGTTACCGGGCAGCCGAGATCCAGATGCAGAGTCCGTGGGATCTGTGCTCGCGCTTTGTCTCCCCCTCCCCGTGGTGGGTTTTTCCTGAGGGGCCCCTGCTACCTCCCATTTGCTCCCTTCCCTTTGGCCTGAGTTTAGTTTTCTAAATCAAATCAAATCTAGCTTAATCCCCACATGCCAGGTTTTAAAGAAAAAAAAAATACTCTTAGTATCTCATTAATTGTTTTATCATGGTTGGTCCCCTAGGACAGAATAAATACCTCACAGTTCCATTTATATGTGGTTTGGGTCAACCAACCTAACAAGTACTTATGTTCTAACAACTCAGTATCAGTTTGAAAAAATAATACATAGTACCATGAAGGAGAATTGTCTTTTCATTCTTAAATGGCGAGTTACTTACCAACCAGATCTGCGTGACTGAGGCACTGAACAGCTTCTCCATTCTAGAAATCAGAGGGGCCATGTCCACCCTTGTTTCCTGTTCCACAGTGACTTGTCCACCCAGGTACTTCCTTTTCATCCCAGCAACTTTGCAAACCCAGCTTCACGCAGGCATGACTTGGTGGAAAGGAATGTGCTGAGATCTAATGCAGAAACCGTGGCTTCCCTTGCAGGCCCTCCCGCGGGCCACGCACCAGTGTGTTTCCCTGGCTGGTTCCTGTGTCCGCCCTACGACAGCCCTCTGAGCCCGCTGCTGTGCTCCAGGGCACCTCGGCGCACAGTCTAGGGGCCACGGCCACACGGCCCCTTGTTGTCTTTAACTCTTTTCATATTTCTCCTCTCCCCACACCAAGCCTTTGGAACAAAGTTGTTTGTAAATCACTTCTCAGCCCACTGCGCTCTAAATTTTGACTGTCACTACACTGAAGCTGTTCTCATCAAAGCCACCAAGGGAACCTATTTACTAAACCTGATGGAAACACCTAGACCTCTGACTGCCCAGTTTTGGGGCAACCATGAATACTTTTGACCACCATCTCCTTAACATGCTTTCCTGGCCCGAACTTCACTCTTGGCCTTTCTCTCATTGCTGTTGCTCCTTTTCCTTTCAAAAACACTATTGTCATGTCACATTCACCTTTTCCCTCCTTTTTAATTAAGTGTATTGGGGTTACACTGGTTAAAAAATGATACAGGTTTCAGGTGTACAGTTCCACACACATCGTCTGCACACTCAGTGTGTTGTGTGTGCAGCACCCCAAGTCGAGGAGTCAAGTCTCCTTCCACCCCCCTGTGTGCCCCCTTCACCCTCCTCCGCCTCCCTCCGCCTGCCCCCTCCTCCAGGTCGTCCATCACCTGGAGGTCCAATAGCCAAAATACAAAGGTAAGAAGAAGGCAGGAAAAGTTGGGTATTTTGTAGGAGCCCAAGGAACATCCTAGGAAACCCCTGAAACATTGAATCTCCTCTTCTTGTAAGGACACCGGTCAGGTTGGATTAGTTAAAAATGAATCCATCCCAATAAGTTCATTTTTAACTGACTGTCTCTTTAAAGACTTTATCTCCAAATGAGAACTTTGCATTCCTGACTTTGGGTTATAGGAGAAAAACCTGTATTGTAATAATGAATTCTTTTATGCTTACACTAGCATGAATGGCTTATGCTGGAAATGGGAATCCTAACATATGCCTGCATATACTATAGTATTGGCATTGCTACATTGTGAAGGTGTGAAGCTGTGCATAAACTATTTGGTCTTTGCTCTGGGCCTCCCGCCTCCCTTTAGCCTCCTCTTTCTCTATTTTTCATCTTGTTTCACTTCCTTGTCACCTTAAGAGTGTGGGTAGGCTCTCCTCTTTCTTCTTTTCCCTTTTCCCCATTAATGTATGCCCTCTGTTATCTTTCTGGGTGTGGAAGCTTTACTAAATCAAGTCACATAACCTGTTAACACCTGATTTTATTTTTTAGCTTGAATTGCATTTGAATCTCCCAGGCTTAAGTAATTCAGTCAACCTTCATTAATGACTGACTGACTGAATAAACAATCCCTCATCTGCCTGAGCAGTGAATGTTGAGAATCTGGCATGAGCAGAACTGAGGGGGTGACTTTGTGTAAGCCCTAGAACGCTCCTTTGAGCAGACCTCTTGCAGGAGGGCAAAAGGGTGAGGAGTCAGGTAATGAAAATAACCGAGTGATAGCACCCCACTGGAGGAAGAGGCACATGCAAGCATCCTCCTAGATTGGAAAAAAGGTTAAAAAGGAACCTAGGAGGTCATGTGGCCAGAATGAGCAAGGGGGAAGACAGTGTGAGCTGAGGTGGCCAGGCTATGTACGGTAAGAGGTTGTGATCGTATCTGAAATACTGTGGGGAAGTTTTGAAGGGATTTAAGCAAGGGATTAAGTCAGTAACCTGTTCTGATTTCTTTCTAAAAACAAAACAAAAAATCCCAAACCTAATCCCCCAAATCCTTCTGGCTACAGTCTGAAGAATGTACTACAGTCACTAGCCACCTATTGATGGAATCCGTTCTGAGAACTGAGTTAGGTTCTTTTGTTGGTGCGGGAACGTCATAGAGTGCACTTACACTAAACTAGATGGTTTAGCCTTCTACCCACCTAGGGTATGTGGTATAGCCTGTTGCACCTAGGCTACAACCTATAGATCATGTGACTATAAAACAACACGAGACTAAGTCAAGCACAAGAGAAATGACTCACTGAGGAGATGCAGTAAACATATGTATGAGGCGGCTGCTGGCAGAACACAGCATACTGTTTTGTAAGTAGAAAGAATACATTCTAAAAGGACAAAAAGTATAGTAAATACATAAGCCACTAACATAGTCATTTATTATTATGTACTGTACATAATTGTATGTGCTATAGGTTTACTGGCAGGGCGGTAGCTTTTTTTCACCAACATCAGCACAGACACGATTAATTCAATTGTATGACAGTGTTAAGTCCAGCTATGATGTCACCAGGTGTTAGGAATTTTTCAGTCTTATGGGACTACTGTTACATGCGGTCCTTCATTAACCAAACCATCCTTACGTGGGCCATGACTCTACAGGCAGACACACAGGAGACCAGTTAGGAGGCTACTGCAATTCCTGGCAAAAGATCATCATGGCTTGGCCTATGAGGATTGGGGGCAAATAGCGATGGAGAACTTTGGGACAGCATTTGAGATTTGAAAGTAGAATTATAAAGTCTTTACTAATGAAGTTATTCTTTTACCTTCTCCGTTGCCAGTCTCATCTTAAAGCTGTCAATGAAGTGACTCAAAGACCTTATAGAGTGAAGGCCTTAGTCTCTAAGTTTCATAGGGCTCTGGGATCCAGCCCTTAGTACCTTGGTTCTAACCATCCTCCATGGAAACATTATCTACTCTCATTTCCCTCTTTCCTTTGAGTGAACTAAGGAGAAACGACTGCTGAAAGCCACTCAGCAAGAGGACAGCAGTGTTTGCGGTTCAATGATATACCTCAACTTTTAATTCTGAATAAATGTTCACTTTTATTTTGGTATTGGTTATTTTACATTGCACAAAGTGAGAGAGGAGGCATTTTGCCAGTAGCATCTCCCGTTTCATCTAGGAACATGGTATTCACTCTTACTTCAAACAACCTAGGGCAAAATTCCTTTAGAATGATCCATCTTCCACAAAAATGGGTTCCCTTTCACCTAACCAAAACTTGCCCATCTGACTCCGCTTTCTGGAGCCCCAATGCACCCATTGTCTGTGCCTCTCCAGTCCCCGGGATTTTACGAGCGTGCATTTCCTGCACCGCGCTGCTCGCGGGCAGCGAGCGGGCTTCCCCGTCCCTCTGCCCCCGCCCGGCTCCGAAGCTTTTGTTTCTAACGTTTTCTCCCCAAGCTATTAAACTGCTTGGGCACATCGTTAGCGAATAAATGAATGACTAGGAAGTTTTCTTTCGTTTGCTAACCTCTAAGCCGGTCAAGTTCTCAACAGTAACTAAACCCGGCCACTCTGCGAAAGGGTGGAAACAAAAAATCCACATGGAAACAAAAAACGTGGACAATGTTATTTCCTAAACTTAAGTGTTTGTGGGGGGCATTTGGCTTTTACCTCGAGCAACGCTTTGCGTGGTCCTCCACGGGTCGGCGGAGGGGCTCCGCCGTGTTGCAGCCCTCGCTCCCGCGTTGCCCGGGCGCGGGAAGGGGGGCCGAAGCGGGCGGTCCCAGGGCCGGAGGAGCCAGGCCTCTGGGCGACGACGCTCTGGCCTGCACTCCTCTATGGTTTCCGAGCGGCCGCCCGAGCCTCGCGGTCCAGCCGCCAGGGGGCGCGCTGGCTGGCGCCGCGGACCTCGGAGCTACGCGGCCGGACTCGGTTCCGCCATATTGGATGCCGCAGCCGCTGCTGCCAGCGCTTCCTTCTCCGTCTTCGCCTGGCGCTGCTGGTTCCTGCCGCCCGAGCGGCTGGGAGGTGAAACAGGAGCCTGTCGGAGGGAGAGGACGAAGGGGGTGGAGAGTGTAGGGGACGGGGCTCCAGCCTGGCAGACTGAGACGGAGCGGGGCCGAGAAGATAAGGCGCCACGGCCCAGCCCCTCCCCCGCCGCTGCCGACCCGCCCAGGCAGCGCCTGTGTTCCCCAGCCCGGCGCTCCGCCCGCCCTAGCGGCCATGCCCGCGCCTCGCTGCCCCTGAGGGACTCCTTCCCCGCCAGCGCTTGCCCTTCCACGCCCGACCCAGGGTCGCAGCGGCCTGCTCTCCCGCCAGCGCCCCTTCTCGCAGCTGAGCTGCCGCCTGCGTCTCGCTCTCCCCACCCAGTGTAGTGACCGCCACCTCCCGCCGCCGGGCTCCGGGCCTCCGCACCGACAACATGGAGGCTGTGAAAATCTTCAACAGTGAGGTTGGTATTGCAGCCTAACCTTCCCTTTTGCCCACTTCCCCCTCCCCCCAAAGCCGGATCCAGGCTCGCAGGAGGAGGGTGGGAAAGGCCTTCAAAGATTTTCAGGATGGGGCGAGTGGCGGCCTAGCTGTGTCCCTGGTGGGGGGAGGGGTGTCTCTTTGCCCCGGCGCCCCTCCCCCGAATCCAGGGGGGAGGGCGGTCCCAGGGCGGAGGGAGGTTCCGATGTCTCCTGCGCCCTAGTGAGTGGCTGCGGGGTTAGAGGAAAGCCCCATTGGGCCCCTCCCCCTGAGGCCCCTGGCAGATCTCTCGGGGTCAGTTGCTCCGAGGCCTGGCCCGCCCACCTCTTTCCTGGGCCTGTGGGATTTGAACTGCATGGTGGACATTCACTGCCCAGCTCTCCCCGAGGTCTTTAATGAGTTAGGCGCCGATTACGGATGGTGCAGAAAGACACCGGAGGGGTGCTGAGCTGTGGTCACAGTGCACCTAGTGCACAGTGCATAATCGAGGTACTGTTGGCTAGGTAGCCTGCCAACTAGGGACTTAGGCTAAGAGGGTGGCTGGTCCGGAAGCGAGGTAATTCAGTGATTTTCTCTTCTTAGCCGACCCCCCTTCCCTGCCCCCCTCACCCCTCATCATCACGACAAAAAGACGAAGGGGAGGAAGGTCCATGCTTGGAGAGAGGGAAGGTGCTGGGGAAGGATTTCCCAAGGGCTCAGTCACATGTCAGATCTAACACTACATTTCTGACCAGCAGGTGTCCAGTTTTCCCCGTTGAATTGAATTTACTAGTTTGAAGGAAGCTAGGTTTTGATAAAGTATATTTTAGAAATGTTGAACCTCCGACTTTAATAGACTTTAATGCAAAAATTAAATAAACGTAACAAGTGCACGCTTACACAACCAGAATTATCCTTAACCTGTATGCCTTAGAAAAAAATTTAATGTCATGTTAACTAAATTCGCGCAAATTCTATGAACTTTCGATGCGGAGGTGCTAATAACCCTGTTCTATGGTATGCTTAGCAAAATCTTATTCACCTCTTAAAGTACCAGACATGTCTTGATAATTTCAAGAGGACAGTACCTTTAAAAGTTGCTTTACAGTTTTGTTTCTTTCCTTTCATATTCATCCTCCCTCCCCCTCCCAAGAATTGACATTTGGGAAGCACGTTGGCGAGGAGGCTAAAAGTTAGATAACATTCCCGTGACTTGGACTCTATGTTAGAGCAGTGATACAGTTGTATGAAAACAAGCATTTTTTTGTACTTTAAAAAAAAACACTCCTTTATAAATAATTGCAATAGACTTGAGAATCTTTTCAATTTTATTTATAAATTTATAGCTGATAATTTGGGGCAAATTATAAAATCTGGTTCTACCCCCACAATATAGTGCTTAAAATGTGGAATAGAAAGTGTGGAATGACGCCATGTCCTAGTTTGTTGTTGATAGTTTCACACCTGTGCAGGACGCCCCCCCCCATGTAGCCTTTTTATTTGCTACGTAGAGTGCTGCAGCATTAATAGTGTTTACGATTTTTATTATAAAAAAATCCTTGCTCTTCTGCAATTATTTGATTACCCCACCGCACCACTTTTTGATGAGGTTTCTCCTGTTTGTCTAAAAGGTTCTTAATATGTATCTTCTGTGAGGTGTTAAACAGGATCCCTTATGGGATAGATAAAAAACAAGCACACTGGTTGGTCACAGGAGAGCACAGTGGGGCAGAAATGTTAGTCGGTTTTTCATTTTAGAATTGATATTAAGTATCAGAGGCCTAACATTTACATGGCATTTAACCTCTTATTTTATCTTTACTGGAGTAGTAGTATTCCCATCTTAATGTAGGTAGCATTCACCTCTCTCCCCCTATTTCAAATACCTTAAAAGATTATTTTAACTCTCTTGTTACTTAATATGCTCAGATTTTACCACATTTGAAAGTAGGATTAGCTAGCCAGCAGGTTGAGGAAAGGAAATTTGAAGAAAGTTACAAGAATATCCTTAAATTTTTTTCTTTAAACATAAAATACATAATCTTGTTAGGTTTTTTTTTCTGATTTTGAATATAGTTTCTCTGAGTGTCTAATGCTTGCTGATGTGAAAATTTTATTGCAAGTAAGCATATAATGGGAAATAGTTTACTAGTAAGTATTTTCTGTTACATTGTGTAGCAAAATGCAAAAACAAGAAATCTGAGTTACAGGATTAGGAGGAAAAGATATTTTAGGTTTATTTATAATGAATTTGGTTTTTAAAAGCATTTATCCTTGGGCTGAGCCCTTTGGCACTTTACTCTGTTACATTTAAACATTTTAGAATTGGGAAGAAATTCCGTTTGTTGTCCAGTCCCAGGGGGTCTCGTACACAAGGCAACTGATCTGTGCTTCTCTCCCTCTCTCCCTCCCCTCTCTCTAAAAAGCATCAATGAGCATGCCATTAGGTGAGGATAAAAAAAAAGTTTAAAAAAGAAATGCCATTTGCTTTATGAGGCACCAAAATTTAGTTCTAGGCATAATGATTAAGGTTTGTCAGTGAGGTTATTTCGATACTTAAAATATGTAAAATATGAGGTGCTTTGCTTTTATGGCTTGCTGATTCTCAGGTGTTTCAAGACTGCCCAGTTGGCTTGAAAACAAGATATGCCAGAAATTTTAGTTAAGGATATAGGTTTTTAGTCTGCAAATGGGATGAGTTCTGAAAACCCATGACCTCCTGCAGAATGTGTATGACTCATGATTGCCCTTCCCCCTTCCCCGTAATTTCTCAAAGGGGTTCTGTAGCCTCCCCAGCTCTGTCTTCAAAATCACTGTCAGAAAATCCTTCGTGTGGTAAATTCCTCTAAATCATCATGGGTTACATGAGATTGATGCTCAGGAATTGATATTTAGGTGCCCACTGTGCCAGTTGTGTGGGAAAACCTTCATTTCCTCTTAAGTGTCAATGTGATGAAAGAATTAATCCCACCGCCACTATTTCGATTCTGGAACGAAAGCTAGTTAGTCCAAATGGGAATGGAAGACTTCCTAAGGGTCATTTGGGGAATTGTTACCATTAGGAGACACTGTCGTTGTGGCTGCTCTGCGGTGGTGGCCTTTCTTTCCTAGGGTTTGGAGTTCTCGCCTCAATGAAAAGGGTCTCGGTGGTCCACTTCCATCTGCGGACTAGTTTAGGGCCACAGTTGATGACTGGATTGCAGCAGTTTTATGAGTTGCACATTTATGCTCTGTCCTGAAGGATGCCAGGGTAGTTCGTTATGGTAGAAGTTTTGAAAAAAGGGAAGAGAGAAAAGCAATGCGTGACCCTTTCTTTAGAAAATTACAGCTTAATTGGAGGGGGCACTTTCATAACATAGGAGACTCCAAATATATTGAAAATTATAGAATCTGCTATGCATTGTTTATACCTAGATAAGAAGGTGAAGGTGGTGGTGGGTTTTCCTTATGTGTTGGATAGTATTAATATTGAAAGACTTCACAAAACATCCCCAATACCATTGTCACACTTCACAAACTTAGTAACTCTTTAACATAATCAAATACCAGTCAGTGGTCATGTTGTTTTGAGGTTCTCCGTCCAGCTAGTTGCACTGCCGTGGTTGCGCCCATCCCCGTGCCCCGTGCCCCGTGCCCCGTGCCCTGTTCCCCGACCCGTTTCTCTTGCTGCTCTGAACAGGCTGCATGGGAAGGGAGCGGATGTATAGGTGTGAGGTGTGTCAGGACAATCGGTGCAATTTAATTTTTGGATTTACCTTGGTTCATCATTTCTGAGAGGTACCCAAGTTGTTAGTGTTTTTGTCCTCAGGGTCATTTGGCTAGTCAGATAACTTAACTCTTCAGACCGTTCCAGGATGTGGACTTGCCGGAGTCGTAACGCAGTTCTCTGTCTTGTCTTACACATCAGAAGTGAAATCCCATCTTCGTTTTACTCCGTTTCCAATTTTGTATCAAGAATGTTTGTGTGTTTAACTATAGGACTTTGTATGTATTCTTTCCACCAATATCTGGGAGTAGACATGGGCTGGTAGAAAACAGTGGGAAGGAAATAAAAACATGAAAAAAATTTTAATTTGTGCATTTTCCCTTTGCTTATGGTTCAGGAAAGGAAATTTATGTGAAGCAGCTATTAAACATTGCACTTTCTTTCATTTTCATCTACCAGGGAATCTTTCTCCTTTTTCTTTCCCGTTTTAACTTTCCAATAGGAATTTTGGTTAATTATCCAGTCAGGCCACCTTTTCTGTTTCCACCTTGTGAAAAATTCCTTGAAGATGTAACATACTAAGTGTTAAAAGGAAGGAAACCTTCACTGACCCCTCCCTTCCCCAGTGGTCTAGATCAGGGTTTCTCTGCCTCAGTGCTATTGATATTTTGGGCTGGATAATTATTTGCTGTGGGGAAATTGTAGGGTCGTTAATCAGCAACCCTGGCTTCTGCCCACGGTTGTGACAACCAGTGATGTCTCAAGATGTTACCAAATGTCACTTGGAGGGTAAACCTGACCTTGGTTGAGAATCACTGATTTAGGTCTCCTGTCAAACCATCTTAAAGCATTCTGTTCTTTACTTTCTACTGATTAGTACTACAATTTTAAGTAATTAGTATTTGCCTTTCCCACGAGACCATAAGTTCCATGACAGTGACCATATATTGTCACTGCTTTGTATCTTCAGTACATAGCACAGTGTCCTAATACATAGTGTGCACCAGAAACACAGATTTCTTGACTGAGTGGGTAGGTGCCATACTAGGCAGTTGAGTGACCCTGCACCAGTGGAGGTAACACTTCTGAACATTTGGTTTTCTCCTCTTGAATAAATGACTGATTTGAAATTATATTTAGATTTCCTGTTGGAAGATGCTTAGACCAACTAGAAAGTTAATTTTTGAAGGACTTACTGTGTATAAGCGCTATTTCGAAGGTCATTATATGGCACTGTAGGAGTATAGGGTGTTGGATGGGAAATTTTAAATGAACTCCAGTGTGTTTATAATTGTCACTTCTTACTAGGGAGACTACTCCACTGAAGGTTCCAGTTAGATTAAAGCCATCCTAAAAGTTTTGTGTTGTAATTATGCTTTTCACTTGATTGTTTTTCAGTTTAAAACAACATATAGTAAAAGTTGTGTTTTTTAAACCAATATTTAAAAATTTAGATTGATAATTTTGAGAGTATATGGTTTGAGAGTGTTACAGTCTTAACCATTCAAGGTGAAATATAAAATCTTTTTGACATGATTGAAATTTATGTGATATATATAGCTTAACCATTTCTAGGCACACATTGAGTTTGTTACAGTAATTTTGATTGAAGTTTATGAGACATCCATATTGCCTGGTATCCGAATTAGTCATATTTCACGATCACTTGTTCTTTTTTTAGAAGTATAGTTGCTTTGAATTAGTGACTGTATTACTACTTGTACATGGAATTTCAGATACCTTTTCTAGGGCCAGTTTTGCTGGTGTTGGACAGCTTCTGTAACCCATCATGGTATGAGAGAATGTAGTCAACCTTGACCTTGAACACTGGCTGAGCTCCTAAGCTCTTTGAGTGAGCTCGTTTATTCTGGTCTTGTTTTCTCAACATCTTTCTCTACTCCTCTCTCTCAGGATTGTGCCTCTACTTCCTGCTTGTACAGACTGCTTTTCCAGCAGCATGGACACAAGAAGCATAGTAAGATGATTATAATCCGCGTAAGGCAGGCCGTTTGGAAAATAATTAGGTTTAAACTGGTACTGATGTGATGTCTTGATTATATGGGCAGTATTTGGGACTCAATAAATAGAATATATTGGTAATCTCAAAACATGCAGAGGATAAGATGAATTTCTTCACCAAAAAATAGGTTAAGAGAAAAAAGTTATTTGCTTAATAGTGAGCATAAGTCATATATACTCTGGTTGCATTTATTTGCATTCTGCTCCACATAATTTTATTGTATATTTTGTAAAAGAAATATAATACTACCTATTTAATGTGGGTAAATAGCAAATCTCTTAATTTGATGGTTGGAAATAAAATACATCTTATATTTTGAGGAAGTTCTTCAAACTATAAGGTGACAGATCATTGACAGATATGCTGTAGGAATGGAGAAACAAAAATGACAGTTAAATTTTTTACTTTTTAATTATAGAAGAGCAGATTTTGGTGGAAGTACTATTATGAGAAATAAATGCTGATGAGATATGTTTCTGTAGCCTGTGATTTCTTATCTGAATTGATGCTCTCTCTCAAGTTTGATTGTGAACATGATGCATTTGCTTTCTGATTTTGATTTTATGCATTTGTCTTTCTAATTCTGCTTTACAAGAGTTTCTGATAACACCATATTTTAAACTTAGGGAAGGGTATGTAAATGTGTTACAGTATCTATTACTATAGGTTAAGAAATAATGTTATGAACTTTGACATTACTCTATTTAATAGTCAGAATGGGGAATATAGGTTATTAGTTCATGTTTTTTAAAGACAGTATGGCTATTAAGTTAGTGTATGCCAAATTTGTTTTTTAAATAATTCTGCAACTTAATGTACTTTATGTAGGTTGACTTGAAAGACCTGGGATTTCATTCTTGCATTCATTTGTTCATTCATTTAACCCGTACTTAATGAATGCTAACCAAGTACCAGACATTCTTCTATCTGTTGGGATAGTCATCATCAAGGCAGATGAAAAGCTTTCCCTCTTGGAGCTTATGTTCCTGTAGTCTCATGTGCAGAACTAGTGACTCGGGTTGATTCTTTGCTAGAGATCACTTACTTGGTCTGCCACACTTCCGTCCCGGCTCAGAGTTGCCTGGTCTGTTCTCAACATTTTGTCTTAGGAAGTCCTTATTGCTCATCTGCTATTCAAAATAGAGATTGAGCAATAGATTTATTTAAATAGCACTATCATACGATGTTTTCAACAGTGGTCTAACATATATTAAAAGGCATTTGGTATTTTGGAATGATAACTTAAAAATACAGCTATTACCAAGGGTGTTTCGTCAATGAGATATTAGTCTCCACGTGCAAATGATTAAAAAAACCTTTTCTTAAGTGGTGACCAAACCTTTATGAATTTAGAAGAATAAATTAATATTTTTTAGTTTTAAAACAAACTTTTCCTTGATTTAAGTGTACATGAAACAATTTGGTCTCTCTCACATTTTCTGAATTTGATTTGATTCCTCAGGGCTCATTTAAATAGCTTGTAAGTACAGGATGAAACTGTTTGGATCATGTATTTTACTGTGTAGAACATGGGAAATGACATAAAGATCTTGTACTGGGTCACAGTTTCTAAACGCTTGACCAGGGCAGTACACCTGAAACTGATACAGTGTTGTTTGTCAGTTATATCTTAACTTTTTAAAAAATGTCGACCAAGTCCTAGTAAATTGCCATGGTTGCAGGCCCTACTCAGATTTCACTAATTGTACTAGTCATGTCCTTAGCAGAAAGTAAGTGGTATACTACACCTTGTGCTCACTTGTCTCGTCTTTTAGTGTCCTTTGGTCTGCAGCAGTTGGTTATTACTGTGTCTTTGTGTTTTACGACCTTTGATTATATTTGATGACAATGGGCCAGTTATTTTTAGGATTCTCTTACTGTGATTTGCCTGCTCTTACTTCATGATTAGGTTCAGGTTGTGCATTTTTGGCAGGAGTGCTCCAGAAGTGATTGTGTTCTCTGGAAGCACATGATGTCCATTTATTCATTAATGGGGTTGTTAACTTCTTTCTTGCAAGGTTTCTCTGTTGTAAAGTTAGGTTTTCCCCTTGGTAACAAGTATGTTAGGGGGAGATATTTTGGAATTATGCAGATACCTTGTTACTCATCAGACTTGTATCCATTCATAGTTTTTGCCTGAATCAGTTGATTTTTCATTGTTTATGTATCAGTGTTAGTTGGCATTCTTTAAGGGCCTTTCTTTCTCCCCATTTATTTCTGTATGTATACATATTAATTAGTATGAACTTAATGAATTTTTTTTATCCATTGGGGTTTTGATGCTTAGATTGTCTCTCAGTTTTGACCAGTCCAAGCTCATTCAAGCTGGCTCCTGTGCTTTTTTTTTTTTTTGACATATGCTCATCATTTTTTGAGTACCCCATTTCTTGTATGATAAGACATTCCCACTCCATTCCCGGAATCAGCCATTTCTCCAAGGAGCCCTTACAGTTTCTTTTTCTAGTAGATATCTATGAACAGATTGTGCTGGAAATTATAGATTTTCTTTTTTTTTTTTTAAACTCTACGTAAAAAGCCATTGAGTTCATACTGGTATTACCAATTCCATTCTAACATCAAAGGGGTCATTCTGGCCTTTCCCCTTTCCTAATCTGTAGTTTCTTCCTCTGAGAAAACTGGTTGCTGTTATTCACAATATATTTACTTGTTTTGATCAATCCTAAGAGACCCGAGAGTAGTTTCAGAGTTGCTAAACCTTATGGCTCTGAAAACAAACCTTTAACTGGAATTTAAGGTTTGTTTATAGTTCGCGTTTTGTTTAGACTTAAGGTATATAGTCAGAATATTGTGTTCAAACATTGCTTGATTAGTTTCTTTTTGAAAATGTAGTTCTATTCATTTAAAATATAATTAAGTTCATTTTTTTTCTGTTTGTATTCCATTTTTTCCTTTTTCAGCCATTTTTGTTATTTTTTTAGTATGCAAAATAGTCTTCAAATCAAATAAGCCAAAAATTCAGAGGTTTAGTTCTAGAGAAGGTCTTAGATTGGTTTCTAGTAGCACTCAGTTCATAGATGGAAGGAAGTATGTCTTCAAAAGCTTTTCTTCCCTTGTGAGTGGAATCTTCATTTATAGGGGTCAGTAGATGTGTTCTGTAGAGGACCAGATAGTAAATATTTTAGGTTTCGTGGGCCACTTAAGGTTTTTTTTTACATATTCTTGTCTTTCATAAAACCATTTTGGCTTGGGGGCCTACAAGAACAGGGCACAGACCATGCTTTGCTGGCCCCTGCTACAGACTTTAAAACCTAAAACTTGATTTATAGCAAGCATGCTGTTTATAAATCAGAATTAAAGTTGAGCTGGAAGATACATTCCTTATAGGCCTTATTAGGCTTATTTCAACATTAAAAACAAATAAAACAACTTAAAAGACTGCATTAGTGAAAATGTTAAACAAATATTTTGAGCATGTAACCACCATGTGCAGACACTATTCTAGACTATAGAAATTTAATAGTGTGAAAACAGATTTAAAAAGCATGCAAAAAAAAAATCTGGTGGCATTTACATTTCGTTTTTGTTGGTGTGTACTGCAAAGGAATGTTTTCTTGTCCGTTTAGTGATATCTCCTAAAAGTGTTTTCATGTTAATTGCATAGCGAGCATTCTTTCTTAAAAACTTGAGAAAAATACAGCAAAGGGAGAAAACTGTCTTATTGCTTCCCATCTCCTTTTTTGTGAAGTGATTTTTATTTGAAAATGATTCATTGTCATGAAGCTTTCAGTGTGCAGCTACACTAACTCACTAAAAAGGAGGACAATTAAGTAAAACCTCATTAATCGGGACAAAGGACCCAGACTTAATTTAGTGATAAGTACATGTGTATTATAGGATCTTTAAAAAGTATTCAAGTATATAACAGTAATTCAACTA
>PVKM010037413.1:0-14459 GCA_004027735.1 Carollia perspicillata | reverse complement strand
GAACCAACCACCTGTTCCTGCCCAGGACTGCACCACCCTCCAGCATTGTTTCAGGCTTAAGTCAGGCAGGGGGAGTAAGGCAGCCAAGAGATTAGGAGACTTCTTGTGGACAGAATGAGGACTCAGGCTATGTCAAAGCCTTGGGGTGAGGGTCCATCACCCCCTTTTTCTATAGCCTCCCAAGTCTTTCTCTGAGGACCCCTTCATGACCATGCCTGTCTTAGGGTGTCCCTCCCTTGAGGAATCTTACCCATCATTGGCTAACCAGTCATGTGCCCAGGGTCAAGCAGGGTGGAGTAGAAGAGGGCAGAGGCAGTGCCTCTGCCAGGAAGATAAGCTTTGTCTCCTTAGTGGCTTATGATCCCAAGGTCCTTTACTTGGCCTTAGCCATAGGGGTTTGCAGCTTCTGAAACCAGGCAGGGCAGGTCCCAACAACTCACCTTAAATTTCTGACTGCTAATACAGCACAAATATCACCTGATAGCAGCATGTGCAAATTCTTCTGGGGTTGGTCTAGTGAGATGATTTGACATGCCTGAAGAAGGTGTGTGTGCTGCAGGACCCCAGGTCTGGGGAAGCTGTGCACACTGAAGGAGGCTGCAGAGAAAGTGCTTTGGAACCAGGGAGGGAAACCAGTTTATAATATATGGTCTCTCCACTGAAAAAGCTTAACATTCTGCCAGCTGGGAAAGCAAAAAATAAAGGGCCATATCCATTTTCACAAAGCAAGTAATGAAGGGTAGATTTGGAAGTGATAGGTAATAAATTAATAATGGGCACATTATATTTTAAGGTGTATTATACAAAGAGTACAAATTTACTATCTATACTTTTTACAACAAATAACTGGGTTTAAAAGCAGTGTTTATATTATATATAGATTCTTAAGCTTTGAATAAAAAGGAAAGGAATTTTAACAAATCCTTTTGACTTGATCATTATGGGAACATTAATTTCTTTAAATGCTTCAGATTTATTTCTCTTTTCAGACCAATGAAAGCAAATTCTATTAGGACACAGAATGTCTTTCTTTGATCTGACTTATGTGATTATTTGCATTTCTGTCTCTGAACAATGAACATTAAGGGTCTTCTAGCCCTTTTGTACAAGAAAGTAATAGGTAATAATCGAGGGCCTGTAGATTTATAAATACAATATTTTGTATTATTCCCTGTGACTTTTGAATGATAAAATTTGAGAATTAACTAGTATTTTGAATGTTCTGATCAAATTTTCCTCTTTTTCAATTTTGTTTCTGATTACAGAACAGAATTCAGTACTATTTCTGAGTTCTGTTGCGTACTAGCATATCTAGATTGTATCAGTCAGAGGAGACTAACATGGTGGGTGGCAGACAACTCCAAACTGCAGTGGCTTAACACAGCAAAAGTTTATTTCTCCAATTGAATATCCACATGCAAAAAGTGAATATAGACCCATGAACTCAAAATGGATCACAGACTTAAATGTGAGAGCTAAGCCTATAAAACTTCTAGAAGAAAACATAATAGAAAATCTTTGATCTTGAGTCAAGCCAAGACTTCTTAGGTATAAGATCAACAGCATATCGCATTAAAAAATAAATTGTATTTCATCAAAATTAAAAATCTTTTGTGCTTCAACAGACACCATTAAGAAAGTGAATAGCTATTGACTAGGAGAAACTATTTGCAAATCATATATCTGATAAAGAACTTGTTTCCAGGATATATAAAGATCTCTTATAACTTGGTAATAAGACAGAGAGCCCAGTTAAAATAAATGGGTCAAAGATTTTAATATATGTTTTACCAAAGAAGATCTAAGAAGGGTTAATAAGCACATGAAAAAGTGCTCAATGTCATTAGCCATTAGGGAACTATACATTCAAATCACAATGAAAAATCACTTTCCTCTCACTAGAATGAGTAAAATAAAAGAGATAGACAACAATAAGAATTGGTGAGGATGTTGACAATCAGAATCCTCAAACATCGCTCATGTTTTGTAAAAACAGTTCAGTAGTGTCTTAAAAAGTTAATCATAAACTTACCATACAATACAGCAATTCCACTTCTAGAAATCTACACAAGCAAAATAAAAACAAACATCCACACAAAGACTTGTTTGTAAATGTCCATAGCAGCATTATTTATAATAGTCTCCCAAACTGGAAACAATCCAAATGTGCATCAACTGGTGAATGGAAAAGCAAAACATGGTACAGTCATACAATAGAGTGTTATTCTGCAATATAAAGGAAAGAACTGACACATGGCACGGCACAGATGAACCCCAAAAATACTGTATTGGGTGAAAGAAGCCAGAACAAAAGACTATATATTGTGTGAATCCATTTATATGAAGTGGCCAGAAAAGGCAAATCTATAGAAACAGTAGTTACTAGGGTTTATTAGTGGGGACAGGACTGACTGAAAATGGGCATAGTGAATATTTTTGGCGTGGTGGAAATGTTCTAAAACTGGATTGTGGTGATGGTTGCACAAATCTAATCTCTGCTTATTTTCACTTAGGAACCCAAAGTGACAGATATTCTATCTCAACACATCCTTCCATGATCACCACCACAATGGGGAGGGGACTGTGCCTCTGCCTCTTAAAGATTTTCCTAGGAAGTGGTATCACTTCCTCTGTCATTTTATTGGTAAAACCAAGTTGCATGCCCATGCCTAACTTCAAGGGTACAAGAGAGTACAAGGGAGGAGAGGAAAAGAAGAATTTTTGTGGACCCTAATGACTCTCACAGAAATAAATAATGACAGCAATAAAGGGAAGAGTGTACTCTGACTGAAGTTATTTTGCTTTGTAATTCTGAAGGACTTGACATTTGTTCCTTCTTAAAGTCCTAATCCTTTCCATGCTCCTTTGAGATTTCTAAGAAAACAGTAACGGGATTCTTTGTGTATTAATTACTGTGACTCCCTCAGTGTCCTTGATTCCCTGAGCACCTAGTTTCCTTAAATTAGAGGACTGCACTTTTGCAGTCATATGTTTACACAGAAAAACAAGCTTTTTAAAAAATACGGATCATTGCCTTCTCTAATATTTAAGGGATTAGAACACTTCTGTGTGGCTAAAGAGGCCAAAATTATAACAGTAAACAAAAATTAGAGGAAGGCAGATCATGCATCTATATAAGGGAGAATTTTCTAATTATTAGTGTTTCTGAAATTAAAACGACTGTCTCTGAGGTGCTGGACCACTGAAGATGTTTAAGTTGAGAGAAACATGGAGAACTTAGACCAAATGTTCTCCAAAACTGGTGTTCTATGATTAGGCTTAGTTACACAGCAAACCAAGCTGTTTGTGTAATATCTTTATCTATTTTTTGACTGCATCTACATTTTTTAAAAGTCAAAACTCTCCTACCAAAATTGTGAAAGGAATTGAAGCCAAATTTATGAAAAAAAATATGTTACAACAAAATTCAGAGAAAATGAAACTTGAAAGGTAGCAAATAGGTTAAGGCTGTAGTAAGACAGACTTAAAACCTGATTAGGACTATTAGTCTGGAGAAGCAAAAGAGTGAAAGGGTGTAACTAAAATATTTAAAATATTTAATAGTGTGAATAATATGAATGTTTACCTGCCAGATTCAGAGATCAGAGGCTGAGGGGATCTCTGTGGAAATATGAGCAAAGTGAGTTCAGGCCACAAAAGGTATTTTTGGGGAGAGAAAAAAAGCATGCTATTAATTATCGCTGTAATGTAATATGAGACAAAAACATAAAATATTTTGAAAATATTTTGACACATTTATAAACAAAGGTACCACACGTGGCTGCTAATAGGACCTGGGTTGTATGTAAGTCAGAGAGACAAGCTTGCACTCTCAACTTTGTCGCTTGGGACTTCTGACTGCAGCGGTGGGTTGGCAGGTCTGCCCCTAGTATCAAAAAGTTTGTGTTCCTAAAATAAACCACCTTGCACAGGATTATTCTCAGATTTCACCACAATTAGGAAGGATTGCAAAGCAGATACACAGAAAAACCTTTTCATCGTCAGGGGAAAACCGTCCGAAAACCTTCTATACAAGCAGCTCCTGATTAGAAGGAATTTAGGGCTGGGCAATAATCGCCAAACGAAATTTAATTTTAACCTCCAGGGAATTTTGCCCAATGAAGGAAATTCGAACAGCAGGCCTCAGGGTGAAGTCAGAAGAAAGGTACTGTATCTAAGGTTTTCTCCACGGAAAGGAAATTGGCACTGCAAGACGGACCAAGCAATGTCACATTCTCCAAGAGAAGACTGCACAGTGGACACCAGACACTTCAGAGGAGAAACTACAGAGCCACAACCGAAGGTCAGGAACGCAGCACTCACTATTGTGTTAGCACGGGCGGCGGAAGGACTTAGTCCTACCGCAACATTAAAGAGTCCTTCTTTGTTCAGTTTTGGTCGTAGACGCAGGCAGAGGTGTTCTTCCGCGCTCACTGCGCAGTCCCCGCCTCCTCGCGGCCCTGGAGAGCTGCCATTCGGCACTGGAGTGGCTCTGCGCTCCCAGAATGCAACGGCAGTCCGCGGGAAACCAAAATGGCGAAGGGCTGTAGTGAAGTGGGCTGTGTTTAAGGCTGGTGTAAGAACACTCACTGTTAGCCCCCAACCCTCGTCCTCAGGACCTCGGTTTGTGCGTGTGTATGTGCGGGGTGCCCGGTGGGGCGGGTGTCCAGTAAGTGCTCGGACTCGCAGGGGAAGCACCCACAGGGACGTGATTGGTTGTTTTTTCCTGTATGAAGCGGTTGGCACCACTGAAGTGACCGAATGAGGTGAGAGACCTTGGCCTGGGGACCATGCTTTTCCGGAGGAGATTGTGGGGGGGAGTGGCGAAGAAAGGAAACAAGTATAAAAGAGAAAGATGGAGGATCGAGGTGGGGGTGGTGGATGCAGTATGTGTATGTGGGTGCGTTGCATTTATGCTTATAATGAAAAGAATGGATGAAAAGGAGTAGTCAGTTAGGTGTCCAGGGGAACTAGAGACTAAGGGAGGTAGCTGGGCATTAGGGAAGTCGGTTGGAGGAACTAGATGAAACGTTGAGACGGGGAAACAGTGTTTGGAGGGGCAGGAAGGAACCTGGGGGCGGGAGACGGTTGGAGGGGCAGGATGAACCTGGTGATGAAGGGGTGGGGAACTGAGGGGAGGAGCCGGTAGGAAATAGGGATTGAGGGAGATGTGGGGTGCAAAGTGAAGGGGCTGCCTGGGACCTTAGGGGGCACAAAGGGAAGTAGGAGATTTGAACGGGAGTGTGGTGAAATTGTATAGAATTGGAGTATGGGGGTATAGTAAAAGGGCTGGATGGAGTACAGGATAAAGGGAACACTAAGTGGAGCCTGGGGGCAAACCCTGAAAGCTTAAAGGGAAGAGCTACCTTACATTTGGAGGACACAAAAAATCTGAGGCTACTGTTCCATTTAATTAAATCTAGTTTGTGTGCCTGCTCAGATGTAGATTTTTATTATTGTGTTCATTTTTTAATAACTGAGATAATTGTGGTTTAAGGGATTTAAACTAATTTGCCAAGATTTCTTAACATATTTTAGTAGTGCCAGAACTCTGAACTCTGTGTGTTTTACAATCTGGTGTCCTTGGTTGCTAGAATTTTTCTTTGGAAGCAACTAGAAGGAACAGATGGATTTGTTGGGGCGATACGACAAACAGTGAGGGTTCATGAACAACGAGAAAAAGCATATGGAATGTTATTCTATTCTTTAAAGCATTTAATTTTAGTGAAAGAAAGAACCCATTTACTAATACAAATAAGAAAACCTAGGTCGGCCTGTGCATAACATAAGAAAGCATGTGAGGTCAGTACAGAACTAGAAATATGTAAATAGTGCCTGATTTAATTTGACTCCAGATGCTTTGGTAGTACTAACTTTCTCCTTCAGATTGATTCCATGTGACCCTCCTGTATACTTTGCCTATAGGCTGGTTTCAATTTCCTTGTTTTCATTCTCTTGAGAATTCCTTTTTTGGCAGTGGATTGCAAAGACAGTGAATTGAAAAGTATTTAATGTGGGTAAAGTAAATACTGAAATTCTTGAGTGACTTTGTAAAGGTTTGAATTGCTTTAAATGGCACTATTTTGACTTAAAGTTTTAGGTGCCTGGTGTTTTTGGCAAGGAGAGAGTTGATTTTAATTTTTTCTCTTTTTAAAAAGATTTTATTTATTTATTTTTAGACAAAGGGGAAGGGAGGGAGAAAGAGAGACACAAACATCAATGTGTGGTTGCCTGTCACGTGGCCCTGAAACCCAGGCATGTGCCTGACTGGGAATAGAACTGGCGACCCTTTGGTTCCCAGCCCGCACTCAATCCACTGAGCTACACCAGCCAGGGCTGATTTTAAATTCTTAACATACAGCATTCTGTTCTTGATATTTGGAAGGTTGTTCACACTCCAAGCCTTTGCTGTGATAGCTTGAGAGGGAACACAAGGTGAAATTTTTTGTTTGTGTTGCTTTAGGTTCCTAAATTTTAAAAAATATTCAATTCATAACACCTACAGTTGTTTTTAAGGTACTAAAAATATTCTAAAATATTTGAATTAAGAGTGCACCTGTTTCCTGACAATGTGTATGATGTTAATGGGCATTAACAGAAATCTATACCTGTTAGTATGAAAGCACACACAATTTTAGAACTAGAAGTACAGAAATTACCTGCTTAAAGTTTTTTTCTACATGAAACAAAGTATATTTAACAATGCCTGTTGCCGCGGAGCTCAACTTTGCAAGGGATTTTATTCTGTGTATTTTGCTATGGGTGCTTTGATGTCATGGATTATAAATATACATTTTTATTAGATCCTTGACTGAAAGGATAATTGGCTTCATTTATATTTCATCGTAATCTTTATATTTGACTTTGGGAAACTGGCAGTATAGTGATCATCTGTTTTTTAAATTAATTAATTTGCAAGAGAGGGAGAATAAGGGAAGGAGGAAGGGAGGAAGAAAGAAAAAGGGAAATGTTGATTAGCTCTTCCACTCATTGATGCATACATTTGTTGATGCTTGTATGTGCCCTGACCAGGGATGTTGATTTTTGTATGTGCCTTGACCTGGGATCGAACCCACAACCTTGGTATACTGGGGCAGTGCTCTAACAAACTGAGCTGCCTACCCAGGGTATGATAATCTATTTTAACATATGGGGAAATTTGCCTGTGTGGTATTTCCATGGCCAACATCTGTAGCTTGGTGGTTCTGAAAGTAACATTTACTGTTTTATTTATTTAGTCTAAACTTGCACAAATCATATTCCTTGTTTGATATTTTTATGCTTCGTTTCCCCTGTTTTTCAGGAATTGTTTATTGATACAGTATAACAACCCCAAATTGGAATGTGGAAGTTTCCATGTCCGTGTGTTTGTGTATTAGGAGAGTACTGTCCAGTAGAACTTTCTACACTGAGGGCAGTGATGTTTATCCAGGGTGGTAGCCAATAGCTACATGTGGATGTTGAACACTAAAAATGTAACTGGTGAGATTGAGAACTGAATTTGTAATTTAATTTAATTAATTAAAACTAAAAATTTCAATGGCCATAAGTAGCTAGTGGCTGCTCTATTGGGCAGTACAATCTTACTTGGTTATTGCACCCATTTATTAGGAATTGTTACATCAATTAACCATGGAAACCCAAGAGTAAGGAATTATCTTACAACTGAGAAGAGTGAAATCCTCTTAGTACATTTTTAAGATAAAGTATTTTTCTTTTTTCCTACACATCATGTCTTCTGTCATATCTGTTTTCATATAACATTGCCAAAAAATAATGAAGGTAGAAACCTCTGGTCTTTTCAAGAGATAAAAAGATTCTGTTTCTTTTGTTGAAAAACAATAAAAATGGATGTAAGGAAAGTTTATTTTTAAAAAATTTAATTTGTTATTTTGACACCTCAGTTAAAAACTTTATTAAGGAAAATTTCAAACATATACAAAGTGAACACATATATTTATTATAATGGACTTTTTTTTTGGATCTATGCTTGTTTCGTCTATACCTCTACCTATTCCCCCACTTCATTCCATTGTTTCTACTATTTTTTAAAGTTGTTTTTAGGTAAGATATACATACATTGAAATGCACAAATCTTAACTGTACACTTTTAAAAATAGATTTAGTGGGATATAATGTACATACCATATTTATATGTACATAATTCACATGTGTTACCTTTTAAGATACAATTCAGTGATTTTTTTTAATATAGTCACAGAGTTGTACAACTGTGATCATTATCTAACTTGAACGTTTTCATCACCTCCAAGTGAAAGTCTGTATCTACTAGCAGTCACTCTTTATTTGTCCCTCCCCCTACCTCTGGCAACCACTAATCTATTTTCTATATTTATATTTTACCTATCCTGAACATTTCATATAAATGGAATCATATGATTCTTGACCTTTTGTATCTGGCTTTTTTCACTTACCAAAATGTTTTCAAAAGGTACATTCAAGTTGTAGCATGTATTTCTACTTCATTCCTGTTTATGGCCAAAATATATTTCATATTATATTTTGTTAGTTGATCGACTTTTGGGTTATTTCTACTTCTTAGATATTATAATGATTCTTTGAACATTTGTGTACAGGGTTTGTGTGGACACGTGTTTCCATTTCTCTTGGGTACATACCTGAGTGGAATCGCTATGTCATATGATGCCTCCGTGTTTAACGTTTTGAAGAACTGCCAGTTTCCAAAGATCCTATACCAGCAGCTATGAGGATTCTAATTTCTCTGCATCCTTGCCAGTACTTATTGTGTCTGCCTTTTTTATTCTAACCATCCTGGTGGATGTGCAGTGGTACCTCATTATAGTTTTGATTACCATTATCCTGATGTCTAATGATGTTGAGCATCTTTTCCATGTAGCCATTGGCCTTTTGTATACCTTTTCTGGAGAACTGCCTATTTATGTCCTTTGCCTGTTTTAAAAATTGAATTATGCTGCTCTGGCTGGTGTGGCTCAGTGGATTGAGTGTTGGCCTGAGAACCAAAGGGTCTCTGGTTCGATTCCCAGTCAGGGCACGTGCCTAGGTTGCAGGTCAGGCCCCAGAAGGGAGCACACAAAAGGCAACCACACATTGATGTTTCTGTCCCTTCCTTTCTCCCTCTCTTCCCTTCTTCCTAAAAATAAATAAATCTTTAAAAAAATAAATAATAAAAATTGTATTACAGCCCTGGCTGGTGGGGCTCAGTTGATTGGAGCATTGTCCTATAAACCAAAAGATTGCAGGTTTGGTCCCTGGTCCAGGCACATAGGAGAGACTACAGATCTGTTTCTCACATGGATGTTTCTCTCCCTTCTTCCCTTTCCCTCTCTAAAAACCAATAAGTATGCCCTGACTAGTGTGGCTTAGTTGGTTGGGCCACATCCCACAAAGTGAAAGGTCCCTGGTTCCATTCTTGGTCAAGGCACATGCTTGGGTTGCAGGTTTGGTCCTGGTCAGGGTGCACAACCAATCAGTGATTCTCTCTCATGTGGATGTTTCTCTCCCTCTTTCTCCCTTTCTTCCCTTCTCTCTAAAAATAAAAAATTAAAAAATCAATAAGTATGTCCTCGGGTGAGGATAAATAAAAATTGGATTATTTATTTTACATTTTTTAAGTTATTGATTTGACAGAGGAAAAGGGAGCAGGGAAAGAGAGAGAGAACATTGATTCGTTGTTCCACTTATTGATACATTCATTGCTTGATTCTTGTATGTACCGTGAGCTGGGATCGAACCTGCAACTTTGGCGTATTGGGAAGATGGTCTAACGAACAGAGCTACCTGGCCAGGGCTGGATTATTTATCTTTTGTTGAGTTGTAAATAGTCTGTCTTTATGTGTTTTGGATATGAGTCCCTTATCAGATGTATGATTTGCTATTAGTTTTCTCCCATTCTGTGTTTTGTTTTGTTTTTTCCAATTTGGTGGTGTCCTTCAAAGCACAAAAGTTTTTAACTTTTAAGTTTTATTTTATTTTTTTAAAAGATTTTATTTATTTATTTTTAGAGAGAAGGAAAAAAGAGAAAGAGAGGGAGAGAACGTAGATGCTAGAAAGAAGCATCAATCGGTTACCTCTTGCATGTACCCTGACTGGGGACCAAACCTGCAACCCAGGCATGTGCCTCCAGACCAGGAATCAAAGCAGGACCTTTCGCCTTACAAGGTGGTACCCAACCAACTGAGCTACACTGGTCAGGGCTGCTTGTGCTTTTGATATATCTAAGAGGAGTAGCATGCCCTTACACAGTGTCACAAAGATTTACTCCTATGATTTTTATTTTTAATTTTTTTAAATCCTCACCCAAGGACATTTTTTCATTGCTGAGAGAGAGAGAGAGAGAGAGAGAGAGAGAGAGAGAGAGAGAGAGAGAAGAAACATTGACCAGTTGGCTCCCATACATGCCAAGAGAGAGAGAGAAGAAACATTGACCAGTTGGCTCCCATACATGCCAAGACTGGGAATGGACCCCACAACCTAGGTATGGTGCCCTGACCAGGGATCCAGCCTGCAACCTTTTGGTTTATGGGATAGTGTTCCAACCAACTGAGCCACACTGGCCAGAGCACTCCTATGATTTTTTTAAAAAAAGAATTACATAGTTTTAGCTCTTATATTTAGCTTGTGATCCATTTTGAGTTAATTTTTGCATGTGGTGTGAACTGGGTATCTAGCTCCATTCTTTTACGTGTATCATTTTCCCAGAACCATTTCTTAAAAAGTCTCTTCTTTCTGACTGAATTGTTTGACAAACGTCACAGATCAATTGACCATAAGTGTAAGGGTTTGTTTCTGTATTCTCAACTTTAGTTCAGTGATTTGTGTGTCCTTATGAATATCTTGATTACTGTTGCTTTGTATAAAATTTCAAAATTGGAAAGTGTGAGTCCTTTGGTTTTGTTCTTTTTTTCATTATTTTGGTATTATGTGTTAGGATAAGTCTGTCAGTTTCTACAAAAAAGTCATCTGGGATATTGATAGATGATGCATTAAATCTGTAGATCGATTTGGGAAGTAGTGTCATCTGAATGTTAACATCCATGAACATGATGTCTTTCCAATCTTACCGGTCTTACTTAATTTCCTTTCTCTGTTGCTATGAAGTTATCATTGTACAAGCATTATGCCTTTCAGTTAAATTTATTGTAGTTTTTGGTACAATTGCAAATAGAATTTTTTCTTCATTTCAGTTTCAGATTGTTTATTGCTAGTGTGTGGAAATGCAGTTGATTTTTGCATATTAATCTTGTATTCTGCAACTTCACTGAAGTGATTTATTAAATCCAATATAATATTTTGTGTGTGTGTATTCTGAATCACCTTTTGAGTTTTATAGCATATTCCCTTGCAGTATCAGTTTTTGTGACATCTTGAGTGTTATTGGTGACAGTATTTCTTAAACTGAAATATTAATTTAAAATATATAAAATGTTACATAAAAGTTAGTGCTGGCCTGTATACCAGGTTTGCAGTTAAGTGTAGCAGGTCTATGGTTCTCATTTTGGGAAACCGAACATGTCTGATTTACTATGTACCCCATCATCTCCGACCACTATGTGGTTTCTGGAGAGGTAAAAGATGCCTAAATATTTTCTTTAATATTTTCTCCCCAGTGGCTGCTGATACCCATTTTCTGTGTTTTGATGCTGGTGTTCTTAGTGTATGTGAATGCATTACAATTGAGGAGTACTTTGCTACTGCTGCCTGGCTAGTTAGTGATTATAAGATGCTATCATTTGTAACACAGGTCTACATTTCATGAAGTTAAAAAGTGAAAATTGTATGTCCTTTAGTTAATGACTTCTCAAGGCATCCCTAGGACCCATTGGAGCTCTTTAAGCAAAGGAGTGAATGATTAAAAATAGATTTTTCTTACTGAATTGAAAGTGCATTAAATAAACAAGAGGGTTGGTGGCAGGAAGATCAGTTAGGAGTCTATGGTAATAATGAAGGCAAATAAGACTGATTATAGGAGATCTTTGAGAGATGATTGTTGAGGAAGAGTCAACAGGATTTGGTGAGCATTTGGAGGGTTAAGGAAGAGGAGAGAATAAAGAATAACAGATTTCTGGATTGAGAGATGGTCAAATGGTAATGGCATTAATGAAGATGGAATAATGGAGAAAGGGGAGAAATTTGAAGAAAACGTTAGTTTTGTTAAGGTGCTGGGGGAATCCAAGTTGGATATCTAGTGGGCAATTGGAAATAAGGGTCGGAAGCTTGAGATAGAATGGAGCTGGAAAGAAGAGATTTTAAAACTGTCAACAGGTAAAAATTGGGTGAAATATTAGGAGAACATGACTGTTTAGGACAGGCAGAACATGTAGAACAAGAGGAGGGAATCCTGGGCAACTTCAGCATCTAAAAGGTTGGCAGAAGAGGAGAACTCAGTACAGAAGAGATGGGAGAAGAGTCATTTACTACAGGTGACAAGTAATTCAGAACCCAAGGTAAGTGAATTTCAGGAAATAGATAATCAGTTATTATACAAGTGCTGGGTACAGTGAGAACCTAAATTAGAGCATTGTCTGGTATTTGGTCATTTGGAGGTCTTTCATGTGATTGTTAACAGTAATTAGGAACAGTCAGCTTGCCACAGATTAAATGGAGTGTGCTTTTTTGTAAGTTTATTGGTGAAAAGAATGAGAAAAATGGAGGAATAATTTGTAAGGACTTAATGTTATTGCTTTGTTTGTTTTATATTTTGGTGATGGTAGATTAGCACCAAAGAGAGTTGAAGATTTAAAATAAAGGAAAGGAGAAAAATTGATAAAGTGAAATTCTTAATGTAAAATCTCTTTAATACTGCAGAGAAGAACCATGGCCTCCTTAGAGAAGCAAATTACATACGTGCTTTTGTGGATAAGTTTAGAGGGAAAAGGGTGGGAGGAAGTTGAGGAATTTCATATTTGTAGCTTCTGTTTTCTCTGAAATATAACCCAACCTTGAGAGTGGAGTTGAATGCTCCGATAGACCTGCCATCAAGTTCCTCTTTTGAAGGTGTGCACATAGCGGGAAATGATTATAATATTTATAAAAGTTCTCTTTGGGCATTAATTACTTTGCATATATATATTTAGTTACAGCACCTAAGCGTTTTGAAAAATGTAATTAGCCTGGCTGGTGTAGCTCAGTGGATTGAGCGTGGGCCTGCGAACCAAAGGATCGCGGTTCGATTCCCAGCCAGGGCACATACCTGGGTTGCAGGCCAGTTCCCAGCAGGGAACACACGAGAGGCAACCATACACTGATATTTCTCTCCCTCTCTCCTTCCCTTTCCCTCTAAAGATAAAGAAATAAGATCTTTAGGAAAAAAATGTAATCCGTTTTCTGAGATTATTGTAATTTTTCTGAGGCCAGGAGACTAGGTTTTAGTCATCAAACTTTTAGCTCTTTGAGGAGTGTCTGGCACATATATACCACTTTCCTATTCCTAGGAGAGGGTTTTTTTTTTTTTTTAATGTTCTTTTATGCCTGAACCTCTCTTTCTATTGACTGTCTGCAACTTTTTGATAGCAGTTCATGAATTCTCTATAGATAGAAGAGTTTATGTAGTTCTGGTTAAGAGCGCTACCTAGCGCTAAAAATATACTTATACTGAATTTCAAAACATTCTCAGAATATAATTTTGGATCCTAGTGACATTATCTCTTAATTGTGAGTTAATGTCAACAAATACCTGTTGGTTGCCCATCTTGAAGAAAGTACTATACTTTGGTACTATGTGGTACAAAGAATTAATTTATTTGTTCAACAAATTTTATTGAGGATCTTCTATGTGGAATATAGTTTTAGATGATACAGATGTGTTGTTGAACAGCATAGACATTTTCACTGCCCTTGTGGAGTATGCAATATTTTGTGGGGTGGGATACACACACACACACACACACACATACACACACACACACACAAGTAAACACAGCTTCTATGATTTTCACTAAAACTTTTTACTAGAACTGTTTAACTTGACTTTAATCATGAGGAATCAATAAGACAAATTTTGTATGCGTGGCATACTGTCTAGATAGCTGATTTCAAAAAATGCCTAGTGTTTTATAAAAACAACCAAAAACAAGGATATAGTTGAGATTAAAGGAGACAAAAAAGACACGATAAATGCAAAGTGTGAACCTTGACTGGATCCTAGATTTTGAAAAAAGGTTTAAAGAACATTTTTGTATCAAAAATTGGGAGAATTGGGATTGTATGTACATCAGTGGTGGGGGGGCTCTGCCCGCAGGCACCTCCGCCCATGGCCCCCGTCTGTCACAGATGAGAATAAGTCTACCAAGACATGATCTGCTTGGGGTGGACAGGTGGCCAATCTCTCAGAGGAGAAGGGCCAGGAGCCTGTTCCTCAGTGGGCTTTTACTGGGTTCAGTTTGCACAGGAATACAAGTAAAGCTCATCAGTCACTGTCAGGCAGTAAGGACCAACCAGTGATAACATTCAGAGAACTA
>PVKM010037412.1:0-14457 GCA_004027735.1 Carollia perspicillata | reverse complement strand
CACATGGACTCCATGTTAAAATTAGGCTCTTACTCTCAAGCTCTGAGAGTTAATATGCCATGATTCCTGGCTTAAGACTCTTTCCTATTCTGTGCTTTCACCACTTGCCTGCCCTCCAGGATTTCTAAACTAGATAAGCTGTCAATCACTGATGACCATAGGCCCTATTCTGCTGAGCCAGATCCTTGACACTGACCCTCCTGAGCCCTTGTTTTTTCAGGAGTAGTTAATAGACCACTCACATCTTCTGAAATCTGGGTACTTGGGGACAGAATTCACAAACACACTTTTATAAATTCCCCAGTTGTACTTAATATAAGAATCATTGGTATTAAGCAATTTCTCAAACTTGCCTAATGATAAAAAGCATCACTAGGTGAAAAATACAGTTTCCTAGACCTTACTGCCCAGTGATTCTGATTCGGGAAGGGGCAGGCTTTATTTGTAACAAGTGTTCCCAGTAATTCTAATGATGAGGCAAACTGGGAAACCCTGGCCTAAAGTAACAATTTAAGACTTAACAGTAGGATATCTATCTCTCTGAATTCAGTTTTATATTAGGTTTGACATTAAACTTAGATGCATGAAGCTAGCCGGTATTAGAGAAGCAATCCTCAGAAGATAACAAGTAGCTTAACAAGCAGTCTTGCACTTTTATTTCATCTCTCACATGCAAATATTTTCAGCGGTAATGAGGGATTTTTAAACAATACTTGAATCTTTAAAAATGCATGTTGCAAGAGTGAGATTTATCAATTTCCATTAAAAAATAAATTTATTCAATTTTTTAAATCATGTTTCAAATTTAGCCTTTCAAATAACGCATTTAAATGGGGAAAATCTTTGGCAGAAAGACTATAATATGATACATACATTATATTTATTATATAAATAACATTATGTTTTATTATGATGATACATAATATAAGATTATTTAAACTAGTCATCTTTGAAACATGATTCCAAATATACAACTACTACTGAGGGGTTTTTTTTTTTCATTCAATAAAAGTTTATTGGTTCCTGCATACCAGGCCCTGTTCCAAATGAGAATCAGGCTACTCGACACAAAGTCCCTGCCCTCGTGGAGCTTGCATTTTCCATACTATCATGAGGACAAGAAACAATGTAATGATAGACAATGATAAAAACTAGGAAAAATCTAGAACATGGAGGTAGAAAGTGAAAGAAGAGGGCAAGTGCCACATTTGACAAAGAGGTCAAGAGTGGTTTCCCTAAGAAATAAATGAAACAAGGGGACAAGACATACCTGGGGGAGGAGCATTCTGGGCAAAGAGAACAGCACGTGCAAAGGCACTGGTACAATATGAAAGCTAATAAGACCACATGTCTAGATTTCACCATCCAGAGATCCTTCACCAGACCGCACTATCTCTAAGTCTTAGGGGTGTCCCAAGGGTCTTCATGCCATACACACTGTCTGGGTTCGAGGGTGACTGTAAAAACCCAGAACTTGCCGTGCTGCCCTGGTTAGAACAGATGTGCCCCTCACATACACAACACTGACCCAGAATCTCAGCGTATCATAATAGAAACAGCTGTGATCTGAGAACTAGGAGACCTGGAGTTTATTTTTAAGTATTCTGAGTTACATGTCAGTAACCAGGGTCACTATCTTCATTCCAATGGATCTCTCCTAAATTTCAAAATATCTTGGAAATCTAATTTTAGTTGTATATACCATTGATTTCCTAAAATAAACAGTGAGAATGGGAAGAGGGAGGACTTTCAAATTTTGGATAAGATGACCAATCATCTGGTGTCCCTCCTTTTATGAACTGTTTAACAGTAATAAAATTACAACAAGCTCTAATTTGCTAGATTATATTCTGTCACAAAATAGTTAAACTATTGACGAATATAGCTAGAAATTGGAGATGGAAAATATTACATGGTCTCCAGTTTGTGCTCATAACTACATAGAATTCCTCTCTTTGGTAGTGTCATTCTTGGGGAGATAAACTAGTCAAATATTGAGGAACTAGTGATTTTTATAGTGTTCATCTGAGGCAGCAAGTTGTGAAAAATGCACTCATATTTGGAAGACATAAGACCTGAGTTCAAATCCTAGCTGTCATTCATTGGCTCTGTGACTCTGAGCAATGACATATTATTTCTGTGTTTCATAATATTTCTGCCTCTACCATAAAAGAAAGATAACAGTTCTTGCTTATTTCTACCATAAGCAGTTATTCCGAAATGTTTTAAATATGAGAGAGAAATTATTTATGAAAGTGCTACTTGAACTACAAGTTGTTATGCAATCATAATATATTAATTTCCAACTTAGCTTTATTCAATAGTATACATAATTTTTCTTATCAAAAACCTTTTTACTTTATGAAATATTTTTACCCACCTTCTTTCCCTCTTCTGTTCTATTGTACCAATCAAAGCTTTTTCAGCAATATATCTGCCAAATGCAGAGTTCTTTGGGCCTGTCCGGCCTTTGACACTCCTGATGCTAATGCTGATGCAACCTGGTGCAGGAACTGGGATGAACTGGAATGCACAGGCTCCTCACACTGGTCAAATCCCTGAAGCACTTTCCATACCAAATGTCCAGCAATACAGATAGGTTAAATGCATTCTATTTCCTCCATAATTTATCTTCCACATTTTCCAAAATATCTAAAGTCATAGGTGAGTGCTACATTAAATAAGCAAACACAAAATTACATAAATAATATTATTACAATTATGTTTTTAAAATAACTATATGGATAGAAAATATACTATAAGTAAAAATATCAACAGTTGTATGTGGATAGGTAAATTGTGGATAATTTTATTTTCTCCTGAAACTTTTATTTTGAATTATCTATTACAATGAGATAACTTTATTTTTCTAATATATTTTATTGATTATGCCATTATAGTTGTCCCATTTCCCCCCTTCATTCCCCTCCACCCTGCACACCCCCTCCCACCCACATTCCCCCCCTTTAGTTCATGTCCATTTGTCATAAGTTCTTTAGCTTCTGCATTTCCCACACTACTCTTGCCCTCCCCCAGTCTATTTTCTCCCCACCATCTATGCTGCTTATTCTCTGTACCTTCTCCCCACCCTCCTCCCAATCCCCTATACCTAACCTTCCAGGTGATCTCCATTTCTGTGGCTCCGCTCCTTATCTAGCTGCCAGCTTAGTTTGCTTTTGTTTTAGGTGTGGTAGTTCATAACTGAGTTTGCTGTCCTTTCACTGTTCATATTTTTATCTTCTTTTTCTTAGATAAGGCCCTTTAACATTTCATATAATGAGGGCTTGGTGATGATGAACTCCTTGAACTTGATCTTATCTGAGAAGCACTTTATCTGCCTCTCCATAATAAATGATAGTTTTGCTGGATACACAATCTTGGATGTAGGTCCTTGCCTTGGAATTCTTCTTTCCAGCCCCTTCTTGCCTGTAAGGTCTCTTTTGAGAAATCAGCTGACAGTCTGATGGGAACTCCTTTGTGGGTGACTGTCCCCTTATCTCTTGCTGCTTCTAGGATTCTCTCCTTCGTTTTAATCTTGAGTAATGTAATTATGATGTGCCTTGGTGTGTTCTTCCTTAGGTCCACCTTCTTTGGGACTCTCTGAGCTTCCTGGACTTCCTGGAAGTTGATTTCCTTTGCCAGATTGGGGAAGTTCTCCTTTATTATTTGTTCAAATAACTTTTCCACTTTTTGCCCTTCCTTTTATCCTTCTGGGATCCCTATAATTCAGATATTGGAACGTTTAAAGATGTCCTGGAGGTTCCTAAGCCTCTCCTCATGTTTTTGAAGTCATGTTTCTTCATTCTTTTCTGTTTGGTTGTTTCTTTCTTCCTTCTGGTCCACTCCATTGATTTGAGTCCCAGTTTTCTTTCCACGGCTATTGGTTCCCTGTGCATTTTCCTTTATTTCCCTTAGTGTAGCCTTCATTTGTTCATCTAACTTGCGACCAAAATCAACCAATTCTGTGAGCATCCTGATCACCAGTGTTTTCAACTGTGCATCTGATAGGTTGGCTATCTCTTGGTCACTTAAAAGTATTGGCTCTAGGGCTTTGATTTATTCTTCTGTTTGAGTCATAGTTTTTTGGCCTGGTAGCACCTGTTACATATGAGGGGTGGAGCCTTAGGTGTTCAACAGGGTGGGGCAACCCAGTCACTGGGTTGTGACATTGTATGTGGGGGCGGGGTCAGAGAGGGAACAATAGCTCTTGCTTCACTCATATTTCAGTCCCTTCTGCCACTTCCCACAAGCAAATTGGGCCCTTCTGGTGCTGGTTCCTGGGTGGGTGTGCTTGTGTACATTCTGGGACCCTGTGGGTCTCTCCAACAAACTCTCCTGTGAGGCTGGGAGTCTCTCCCAGCACTTCAACCCCTGCAAGTTTTTTCAGTCAGTGCCTCTAGGTGCTTTTAGGCTTTATTTCCCATCACCGGGGCCCTGGGTTGCTCGGTCTTCTCACTGCCCATTTTTGTCTGGTTTCTCTGCGTGCTAATGTGTGACCAAGGTCAGCCAGTGGCCTTGTGTGCCTCACTGGGCTGGGTCTGCTTGTTTCCTCCCCGCGCCCGGGTCTGCCAACCACTGCTTTTTCTTCCTGCGACCCCTCTCTGAGGCCACCAACTCCACCCCTCTTACTAGTCTGGATGAAAGGTTCATTGTCGAACTTCTGTACCATTCAATTTTCTATCTGTTCTAATTATGTTTTTGTTTCTAAATCTTTGTTGTCCTTAAATTTGGTTGTGCAAGGAGGCACAGTATTTCCACCTATGCCTCCATCTTGGCTGGAAGCTCAGGATGTCACAATGAGATTATTTTTATATTTTTATACAATACACATTTATTTTTTAAAAAATGAGAAATTCAGAGAAACAAAAATAAAAAATGTAAATGTAATCCCATGATAGGTAGATAGATATATAGAAAGATGTGTCTGTTTTATTTAATGGGTTAAACCTGGTAGTGTGCAAACAGGAGAGCTCTTTTTTTACCACCTTCTTCAGATCGTAGCTGTCAGCTCTCCCTTCTCCTCCCTTAGATGAGTAGACCCCACTGCTTTGCAAGTCACTTTCAGTTACAGAGGAATAGTTTATCCTCTCCCCCACTTCAGAACTGATGTAAGGATTAGAGACCTATGGGGGGCAGGAGCCAGAGGAAGGAGACTTTTGTTCTTTCCCATACCTTGTTTCACCTCCTCCCTTCTTCTTCTGGCTCAGACAGGAGGCTGGGTCCGACTAGTGAGAGGGATGAAAAGACAAGGCTTTTATACTCAGCTGTTGCCCTGTGTCATTACCCAATCAAATTCTGGTTCTCTCTCATGGGGTAAAGAGCATTAGTTTCATCCTTATTTAGACACCTGTGCACCTCCATGGCACCTCCACCTGTAACATCCAGACACCAATGATGTTCTCCAGGATACAAACACTCCCCTAGTACCTGCCTTTTGAGGTTCACCCACAGCTTCTTTCTACTGAAGCTCTTCCCCAAAGAAAGCAACCCTCTTGGACAAGACACTTTATAAAGACCATTAACACCATCCTCAGTGTCTACATGGCTCACAGAATTCACAAATCTCTGTCCAAACCTATTCCCATTTCTGCTGTATCTCAGGTAGCCTCCCAAAGTCAGAAGTGTCCAAGTGAGAGGCAGTCATCAGTTTCAATCTTTCTTATATTTGTCCCTAAAGTCCTGGGCACAGGTATCCATTAAATCTCTCATGTGCCACATCTATACACTTGTGCTGTTCAGCAGACATCCATCAGAGGAACAAAATGCTATCTCCCCTTCATGCAAGCACCCCTTGACCTCACCAAGGGTTCCTTTTATGGCTCTTTCCATTTGGCTTGTGGAGAAGACTCAAAGACCCATCTACTATAAACTCCCATCAAAGAATCCTCCCAATAAATGTTCAGGCTTTACTTAAACAGGCTGCTGCTGACGACAGATCTGGGCCAGTCTGGTCCAATATTTCACAAGTGTTCTGGCACATAACCTAGCATCTCTTTTAAAAATGTGGTGGTACTTTTTGTCCAGTGTCTCAGCTTTGAGGAGTTAGCCAGAATTCCATGACAACAGGAAAACTGCCATTTCGCCAGTTAGGTACATATACTGTTACAAAAATGGGATTTTATGTACACATTAATAAACATTATGTCTAGCCCTGGCTGGTGTGGCTTAGTGGATTGAGCTCTGGACTGTGAAGCAAAGGGTCACCAATTTGATTCCTGGTTAGGGTACATGCCTGGGTTGTGAGCCAGGTCCCCAGTAGGGGACGTGCAAGAGGCAACCACACATTGATGTTTCTTTCCCTCTCTCTCTCCCTTCCCCTCTCTCTAAAAAGAAATAAAATCTTTAAAAAATAAAAATAAGTATTATGTTTCAAAGTGTATCACTGGTCTATTATGTCCTTGGTATTAAGAAAAATAAAAAGAAGAATATGATCAAATCCCTGTCTTTTAAAAAGCCTGCACTCTAGCAGGAAAGATAAGACATATGAATACATAACTGTAATAAAAGACATTACAAATGCCATAAAAGTGACAAAAACAAAGCATTATGGATGGCACAGGAACAGAAAATTGCTTCCAGTGTGGAGTACAGAGGACTGTGTCTCAGGAGAGGTTAAATTCCAGCCAGATTCTGAAGAATTGCTAACATCTCAGCAGTGAAATGGAGGTGGGAGAATGTGTATTCCAGAGACAGGACCTGCGTGAGCAAAAGGGCAGAGACTGAACATCATTCCATTTCTTCAGGTAACACTGAGCAGTCCAGGTTTCTAGGGGACACAGTATTGTGGAGGAAAATGACAATGTCTTGAGGCTACGTCACAAGGGGTAGCTAGAGAAATTGGGCTGTTCATTTGGAGTTGGGAGTTACTGAAGAACTGTGAATTACAAAGAGACACCAAGCTGTGCAAGGAAGAGCTTAAGGCCAGAAAAATATCATGGAAGCGTAGGCAATAATCCCTGAACTGGAATGGGGGCAGGGGAACGCTAAGGAACGCACAGTGATTCAAGTAACAATCCATAACCTTTCAAGCATTCAGCCCATCCATCACCCTGCTAACAGCAGTAAAGCCTTGCTGGAGAGACTGGCTTGATTCTTTGCTGGTAATGAAGGATTTGCACTGAGAATACGTTTTCCCACTCTGTATCTCCCTCAAGGCCAGGATAATACATTTTCAAAGAGGCTGTCTAGTGTTAAGGGTCCAGGCTGAAGGCATGGAAAGAAGCAAAGTTAACTAGCTCATAAGGGAATCAAACTCACTGACAGAGACAAACGGTCACAGACACATGTCCGGAGGTTTAAATGGCAGGACAGAGGAAAGGGATAGCAAATGGACTAACACCTTCTTGAATCTGCCTCCGTAATAAAATTACCCATAATAGCAAAACATTGAAAAGGTGATGGCAATTATTTGTGCTAATTGAGAAATAACAATAAATGCTACCTATGGATAGTGAATATTGAGATGTGTGATGCTAACTGGAAGTGCTATACAGCACTCAATTTCTGTACTAGGTGTCCTAATAATGTGTCAATATGACCAGGAATTCTTCATGTTATAAGCTATCCTAATTCTTGTTATCATTAAAATGCCAAGTCTAGGTTCTGGCCAAATGAAGGCATAGGTAGAAACCCTTT
The DNA here is from genome assembly GCA_004027735.1 of Carollia perspicillata. Lineage (NCBI taxonomy): Eukaryota > Metazoa > Chordata > Mammalia > Chiroptera > Phyllostomidae > Carollia > Carollia perspicillata. Next base: position 6,822 of record PVKM010037412.1, on the reverse strand, counting down.
GCTTCCTCGCACAACCAAAAGGGCGATGACAACCAATCTAAAATCGATAAACAACCGAAAGTACTAGAAAATCAAACTGCATGTTGTTGTGGAAAAACAAACTCTTACATGATCTGGGGTGATGGAGTAAGCCTTTATTACATGCGTGGGCCCAGAGGAGACAGCTTCCAAATTCTGGGTGCCTGAACAAAGGATTTGCAGAGCTTATAAACCCTCCCTTCTGGGCTAATGCAAAGGAATGCAGAGGTTAGTTTAGATTTCCTTATTTGGTTGGTCAGTGTCCTTTTGCGTGCCCTTATCTCCTGGCTGGCTCAGCGCACGCTGGTACCGCTACCTGAACTGGGCGAGGGGGACCCTCTGCTAAGGCCCACTTGGTTTTTGGTCGCTTCCCTATATCAATGTAACTCCAACAACCAAGAAATTAAAGAAAAAATCAACCAGAACAACCAGACCTGTAAGATGGGCAGACAGAGAGAGCCCATGATGAGGCTGGATGAAGGGAAACTGAGACTCACAGCTGACAGTGGACTATGGCGGGGGTTGCTGTGGTGGGAGAAACTCCCAGTCTCACACAAGGGTTTGTTGGAAAGTGGGCCTAGGGCCAAGCAGGGGAGCTGCATTGTTCCCTCTCTGGCCCCTCCCCCACAGGCAGCACTGCCACACAGCAAGGAGGGTTGCCCTGCCCTGGTGAATACCTAAGGCTCCACCCCCTTGCAACCTAACAGGTTCAGTGAGTCAAAGAAATAGGGCCCAGATGAAAGAACAGAGCAAAACTCATGCAGAGAGCTAAGTGATGAGGAATGGCCAACCTATCTGATGGAGAGTTCAAAGCCCTGGTAATCAAAATGCCCACAGAACTGATCGATCTTGGTCACAAAATGAAAGAGCAAATGAGAGGTACCCGAAGAGAAATAAAGCAAAATATTCAGAGAACCAACAGTGACAGGAAGGAAACCAGGACTCAAAGCAACAATTTGGAACAAAAGAAAGAATCATCCATCCAGAAGAAAAGAAAGAAATAAGAATTCAAAAAAATGAAGACAGACTTAGGAACTGGGATGACTTGAAACATTCCAATGTTTAAACTATAGGGGTGCCAGAAGGAGAACAACAGCAAGAAATTGAAAACTAATTTGAATAAATAATGAAAGAAAATTTCCCCAGTCTGGCAAAGGAAGTAGACTTCCAGGAAGTCAAGGAAGCCCAGAGAGTCCCAAAGGAGTTGGACCCAAGGAAGAACACACCAAGGCACATCATAATTACATTACCCAAGATTTAAATGAAGGAGAGAAACCTAGAAGCAGCAAGAGATAAGGAGACAGTTACCTACAAAGGAGTTCCCATCAGACTGTCAACTGATTTCTCAAAAGAGACCTTGCAGGCAAGAAAGGGCTGTGTGGGAGGGCTCTACCCTCAGAGCCCCCACCAGCCACCATGGATGAAAATAATGCTACCAAGACATGATCTGCTTGGGGAGGAAAGGTGGCCAATCTCTCAAAGGAAAAGGGCCATAAGTCCTTACCTCAATGGTGTTTATTAGGTTCGCAACACATAGGGATAGAGGTAAAGCTCATTAATCATTGTCAGGCAGTAAGGGTCAAACAATAGATAACAAAGAACTCTGAGGGCCTGTTTTGAGTCAGGGTCAGATAGCTAAAGAGCTCTAAAACTTTGAGGAACAAACTCATTTCTTGCTTAGACCCTTATTTAATTGAGAGCATTCTAAACAAAGCAGGTTTCACAGGATTTTACATATTCTTTCTTAGGCCTGATTGCCCTAGAGAACCCACCCTTTTCAGCACAGGGTGCTACCCACCACCAGCATTGTCTCAGGCTTAAGTCAGGCAGGGGAAGTAAGGCAGCCAAGAGATTAGGAGACATTTTGCAAACAGAATGAGGACTCAGGCTATGTCAGAACAGCCAGGGATAGAGGGTCCACCACCCCCTCTTTGCTGCAGCCCCCCGAGTCCTTCCTTGAGGGCCTCCTAAGTGATTGTGTCTGGCTTAGATTGTCCCCCCTCTGAGGGGTCTTACCCATCATTGACTAACTGACCAAGCATTGGGTGCCAGAGATGGATGAAGCAGAAGCAGCGCTCCTGCCAGGGAGATAAGCTTTGTCTCCTTAGAGGCTCACAGTCGGAAGGTCACCCACTCAGCCTTAGCCATGGGGGGTTTACAGCTCCTGAAACCAGGCAGAGCGGTTCCCAACAGGGCTTGAAAGAAGTATTCCAAGTCAGGAAAGGCAAGGACCTACATCCAAAAATACTCTATCCAGCAAAGCTTTCATTTAGAATGGAAGGGCAGATAAAGTGCCTCTCAGATAAGGTTAAGTTAAAAAAGTTCATCATCACCAAGCCATTACTATATGAAACACTAAAGGGACTTAGAAAAAGAAGATCAAAACTATGAATAGTAAAATGGTAACAAACTCACAACTATCAATAAATGAACCTAAAAGAAAAGTAAACAATGAAAACAAAAACTAAGCAAACAACCAGAACAGGAACAGAATCAGAGAAATGGACATAACATGGAGGGACTTCAATGGGGAGGGGGAAGGGAGAAATAAGGCGGAAAAGGTACAGGGAATAAGAAGCATAATTAGTAGGCATAAAATAGACGGAGAGAGATAAAAAATGGTATGGGAAACAGAGGACTCAAAGAACTTATATATACAACCCACGGACATGAGCTAAGGGGTGGGGAATGCTGGAGGATTGCGGGGACAGGGTGGCGGAAGGACAAGGGGGTGGAGGAATTGGAAAAACTAACAGCATAATCAATAAAAACTACTTTAAAAAATAAAATAAAATGCCAAGTTTAATGGGTTCTGTGACTCTGCAGCACTCTGAACCCAATCCAGCACCCTGTAGTTACCTTGATGTTTTGCAAATTTTACTTTTATGCCAGATATAATTAGTTCACAAATGTTTCAGGATTGGGTCAAAGAGGAAATAATGAAAGAAGACACTCTCACTGGCAAAGTGAAGGTCATCTTTACAGAAGCAAGAACACCAGTTGCACACGTGGAACAGAAAAATCTGTGAGTTTCTTTGATGGTACCGCACTGCCATCTGGAGGCAGAGCGAGAAACCTATACCATGCAGCGTGCTTTGAACAGTTAGAAAATCGAAAACAAATGCAAGAACTGTAAAGGTAAAATGGAAAAGGATGTGAAATTCTAGAGTAATCTTTTCAAAGACCTCCTGCCTTGACAGGAAATAGAAATGGCTTCTGAATCAAAAATAAAGGTAAGGGTGTTTTAAAGTGAAAGGTATGCATTTTCCCAGGAATCCTGAAATACAAGGATGAGTGAATTAACACCGGAACTTGAAAATCAATACATAAGTGAGTAAAAAGAAATTGAGGGAGGGGACAATAAACAAAAAGTTTGCTGGGAAGGTAACCACCATTAATGACTAGAATAGCAAAAGACAGTCCAAAAGATAGGGAGACGGGGTGACTAAGGAGATGTTGGTCAGAGTACAAACTTTCAGTTATAAGCAGAATAAGTCCTGAAACTTGATGTACAGCATGGTGAGTGCAGTTAATAATAATGCATTGCATATTTGAAATTTTCTAAAAAGCAGACCCTAAATGTTCTAAACATGCACACAAATGATAAATATGTGAGGCGATAGATATGTTAATTGGCTTGATTGTGGCAATCATTTATATATATATCAAAACATCGTGTTATATTCATTAAATATATACAGTTTTTATTTGTCAATCACACCTCAATAAAGCTGGAAAATAATATACGATCTGTGAGGTTAGATCCATTCCCTTCCCCAGGCAAAAATTAAGGCAGCCTTCATAACATTTCTGGTCATTTTAAAAAATACTAACATTTCTCCCCTAAAGCGGATGCCTGACTGACTAAAAGTCAGTCAGCCTACCCCTGATTTCAGCAGCAACTTTAGGGGACAGTTCTAGGTGAGCTTTTACTCATGCAGAAGTAACTGGCCTAACAGAATGTTGGAATACCCTATTAAAGGTCAGCTGAGGCACCAATTCAGGGATAACACTCCACAAGATAGGGGGCGCTGTGCTCCAGGATGCAGTACATGCAGTTTGACCAATGGCTGGCACAGAGTTTGTGACCCAAAAGCTGATCACATGGGTACCGAACCAGAGGGGGATGTGGTATTGGCCCATCTCTCCATCGCTCCCAGTGACTCTGGGTACAGGAGGTGTGTCTCCCTTCCCGCCGTCCTGAGCTGTCTAATTTTGGGTCTTGGTTCTCAGAAGGGTTTATTTCCACCAGGGGGCATGGCAAGGACTCCACTGAATCTGAAACTACCAACAGAGACCTGATCACTTTGGTATCCTGATGCCTGTGGCCCAGCAGATACCAAAAAAAGTAAATATGCGGCAAGGGCAGTGAACTCTGATTATCGTGAGGAACCAAGATTGCTGCTGCATAATGGGGGCACGGAGAGGTATATCGGTATCTGGGAGGTGCACCTGTATCTTCTGGGGCTTCCACGTCCAGTCAGCACAGCAAACAGGCAACTGCAACAACCCGTACCTGAAAAGAGCAAGACAAGAGTTCAGACCCCTCAGGGACGACCGTCTTTCTGGATCACCCTGCCAGACAAGCAAACTACACCCACCAAGTGCTGACTAAGAAAAATCTGGAATGAGCAGTAGAGGACAGGAAAAAAGAAATCAGTCACGGCCTTGTGACCCACTGCAACGGCAGGGACTAAAGCTTGTTCTTCTAACCCACTAGTAAGTCTTACTTAGTTACTGAAGCCAGCTAGCTCCTACAGGTTCGGGAGTAAGGTGGTCTTGACGTGAGGTGCATGTGAACAGGGGCTATGTGAGGGGTGGACAACAGTAAATGCCTCCAGTGTGTCCCCATCGCATCCTCAAAGCCCACCTCTGATTTCAGCCATAGCGGTGATGAACAGCTCACTTCCGGCCTCTTGCCATTTCAAGCAAACATTACACTTTTTCTCCTGCTTCAAAGAATCACTTCTCAAATAAACCACCTTCATCCAGCTCCTAGTCTCTGGCTCTGCCTTCTGGGGAAAGCGCCTTGTAACACACTTTCCTCTTCTTACATCATCACTGCCATCGTACTAGCCATCGTACCACCATTGCTGCTGCTGCCTCCGCCGCTGCTTTCCTGTCCTCCCTCCACCCGCCCCCGCTGCCATCGGTGTCCTGCACGGCGCCTGCCACTTCCCACCTCCCCTGCTCCACAAACAAGCCTCAGAAAGCCAGCACTTCCATCCTCCAACAGCCTGTGCTCAGGCTACCAGTCCTCCGCAGAGGAATCGCGGATGTGAGATTCTTTTTAAATCTTTTATACGAAAGCTCTCCAGTCTGCTTACATTTTCAAGGAGAGAGTATTTAGCACAGTGACTGCCATGATCTCAAAAACTGTTAGTTCTTTTTGTCTTCAACACCAGAGGATTTATTAATCAAGGAATAATCAGGAGATAGAGTTTTACTGCCGAAAACAGCCTGCTGGCTGCTGCTTCTCCTGCCATCAGCGAACAGGAGAGGAGGGTCATAGTCCCAGCGCTTCCCTGCTTCTTCTCATCGCCATACCTTTTGCTCAAGTGATTCCGTACACTTCCAAGGTAAAGGTGAAGAAAGACAAAAACATACTGTACTCTTTTCCCTAAGTGCCAAGTATCAAAGTATGGTTGATGTGTTTCAGCCCAGACCTACCATGTGTCTTAGAGTGGAGCTGTGATTGATGCTAGGCTCTGGGGAAAGACTCTTACCCGAGAACCAATTGGCTGTGTCTCACAAGCACTGTCCCTGCTGTGTGAAGTTCTCAGGGGAATGATTATATGCCCTGTGCAACATACAAGTCCATTGGTGTCACTCATGAAAGAACAGTAGTCAGGTCACAAGAGAGGAAGTGAGATGGGAGGGAGGAGGAGAACGAGAAGAGGGGGGAAGTAGCCGTAGCCGTTCTGTGGTGTGTTGAGTTCCTGGCTGCTAAGAGCAAATGGCTCACCAGGACTCTTAAATGCCTGTGTCATAACTGAGATCTGATCCTCAGGGTTATATGAAAAAACACCCATGGCACACTTTGGCACAGCAAAGGGGCTAAGTTGAACCTGACTTAAACCTATGCTCTTAAACCCCACAAAACAAGCGTTGCCACAGGGAAAGCTCCTAACCTTGATGACACTGATTTGATGCTCTCTGGATAAGAAATTTATAAGCGTAAGGAGGTTCAAGGACCATCATCACCCTTGAAGTATATCCATTAATAACACACACACACACACACACACACACACACACACACCCCAAAAACAAACAAAAAGAAAAGGAAGATGTTTGAATAGAGGGAGAGAAAACCAACAAACAAAAAAACTGAAACAAAGTCCACAATTTGATCCAAATGGAAAATCCAGAATTTATTGAAAGAATGTATGCACCAAAAGATGAAAGGGCACTGACTGGCTTTGGGGCTTATAGAGCATAAGTTCTGAATTAACTTGAATATCATATGATGAAATGCATCTATTGACAAACTTGCATGGACTTAATCAATCAATACCAGGGATTTGCACTGAATTTAAACAAGGTACTTGCTCCACTCCTATGGCAGTTGAATATAAAATAGGGGACATATAGGTATGCCTCATCTTAACCACTGTTGTAGTAGAAATTTAAAATATAGATAGAAACTGAAGCTGGCACTCTGCATCAGCCCCTGATGGCTCCCTGCTGGCTTCCCGGCTCCAGACTATCACCTGTTGGCTAGTTAGTTGATTCCCTGCCCTGGGCCCTGGACACTCCCCTGCTGTTCCTTTGTCCTGGGCCCCAGACCACTTCCCTTCCTTT
>PVKM010037411.1:0-14461 GCA_004027735.1 Carollia perspicillata | reverse complement strand
ACTATTTGAAGTTAGTAAGCATTTAGCAAGCCAAGTGTTACCCAGTTTTGTAATTTCAATGAGTAAAATAACCTGCTAGACACTTCTGTTTTTAATAACAGGTATAGAGACTTTCTTATTAAAAAATCTTTATAATTTATCCAATAAGATAGGAAGAAATGCAGGTATTTTATTCAGTGAGGGCTCCTGTAAAATTAGTGCATTAAAACTACAATGGTTTGCATGAATAATTCTATTCTGATAAACTGAAATTGTAATTTAAAGTTAATAAGACAGATGGAAGTCTTCTAAACTCTTTGATACCAGAACAAAAAAGTATAAATCTTATTATTTTAAAATTAATTTTGAAAAATATCAGATTCCCTTCAACAGGCAGCTAGGTTTTGTTCTTTGACAAGGGAATATAATTTTCTTATAAGTGGAAAAAGGCCATTTCAGATTTTCTTTCAGACCACTAACATCACATTACTGGACAATTTTGCTTTCACTGTGGCCCTAAGGTGAAAGGGAAAAATAGATTTTGAAAATGCCAAAAGGATCTTTCCAGCTTCTGAAGTTGCAACCCGGTAGCAATCAGTCCTCCCCTGCTGGAACAAAGGACGAATTCCTTTTAGGGAAGCCTTTTTCTCTCTGTGAAACATCTACTCTCAACACAGCTTTAAAGACATTCGGAAGACACGTATGCTCCAAAAATTAGAAATGATTTATTTCAAATCCAGATGAACTGGAATGGAGGGAGTGGATTTTCTCGTGGCTGTCCTGATTAAAAATTCTTGACAAATATACTTGATCAGCTTCTGTGTTAGTATTTGTGTAAAGCTGATGCAACTGTCACAATCCTTTTAAATTAATTGTTTTAAAACACTGAATATTTATAGCCTCTGCTTTTATCAAAGAATTTTTAAAGCCCACATACCCTCAAGACCCACATGAGTGCTTGTTATGTGGCGAACACTCTAAGTATATTATTTCACTTACTACTCAAAACCACCCCAGGGAAGTGAGCGCTATCATTATATCTGATGTTACAGGGAGGAAGTTGGGACCCAAAGAGGTGCAGCAATGAATCCAGGGCTCGAGCTAGTGGATGTAGCCTACAACCCAAACAAGCCAATTCCAGACCCCACTTGAATAAGTTGAAACCTTACTATGAATTAGCTCCACAGATTCCCAGACCCCTGCCCAAGGAAGTCAGTTCAGGAGACCTGGGGAGGAGTCCAGTAACCGGCCTTTTCTACAGGTTCAATACAGTGTTGTTCTGTGTGCTTCTCTTTCCCAAGGCTGTCTTCACCCAATTTTGAGGCCCTGGTTAGTGGTGGTCAGTTCCCCTTCTTGACCAGCTCATTAGTCTGAACCCCAACCCCTTCCCTTATTGGAGCTCACACTCTGGGCCACTAAACACCCACCCTAATTGCCCCAGGGTCAGATACCAGACAACTAGACAGGGCCTGATATCCTAGAGCCTCCCAAATTATTCAAATTAGCCAACCCACTGGGAGCCACAAAACCTAGCTAACCCCCCACTGACACAGGTGAGCTACCCTGTCACCCAGGTGCGACTCCTTTGGACTCGCCTGGCAGCCTTCTCTCCTTGAAGACAATGAATGACCTAAGAGTCCTGCCTTTTCTTGAGGGTCTGCTGTTCGTTTACTAAGTGGGTCTGAAGCATCCCAGAGCAGCCACGGCCTAAGGCTGTGTGCTAAGTCTCTCTGTGGGAATACTCCAAACGAGCAGTGCTACTCGGCTAACCTCCAGGGACCAGAGCCCAGTCCAGGTGGGACTCACTTTAAGGCAATAGGAGAGCGAGCCTTCTGAACTCACTCTCCCAGTCTGGACCGCTTGCACAGGAACAAACTGATGAAAGGATCATTAATCTCAGTCCTTTTGTACTGAACTGATTTTATCTGTTCTTAACCCTGAAAAACTAAGGGGGCCTCACAGTTACTACAACCCTAATGCCATGGTTTCCTCCATTAAGGCCCCAGACCCAATACCCTATTTTATTAAAATTACCAACTCCATCTAACCAACGAGTGGTAAATATGTTGCTGCTACAGATTTGGCTAATACATTCTGTTCTGAAGTGCCTATTTCAACAGCCTTTCAGTCACGTTCACCTTCATCTCTGAGGGGACGCATGCAGCTTTACTGGGCTACCGTGAGGTATGCCAGGAGCTCTGTCATCACACACAGTCTTTTTTTGAAAGACTTTTTTTTCTTTTTTTTCTTTTATTTATTTACTTTTAGAGAGAGGGGAAAGGAGGGAAAAAAGGAGGGTGAGAAACATCAATGTTCGGTTGGTTACCTTTTGAGCACCCCCTACTGGGGACCTGGCCTGCAACCCAGGCCTGTGCCCCGACTGGGAATCAGACTGGTGACCTTTTGGGATGCCGGCTGGCACTCAATCCACTGAGCCACACCAGCCAGGGCTAGACTGCCTTTTTAAAGGTTGGTGGTGCAGGGAATGTGAGAGGATAAAATGTGGGAGAAGAGATGTTATTTTTGTTTGTTTGCTTAGGACTTATTTGAAAATGGAGAGAAAGAAGCCATAAGGTAAGCACTCTAAATATAGAGGAACGCTAGTGTATCCCAGAAGAAAGCACCTGGTACACAGAAGTTTTAATCCATTTAATCTTCAGTACAGAGTCCTACTGCAACTATATAAAATAATTTTAGAGAAAAGGCTAGATAGTATGTGTGACTTATGTCAAGTTTCAAAAAATTGTAATGCAGGCAGGGTAACATATACACACAGACAGTAAAATTCTGATGAATAATCATTTTGATTCCTCGGAGGTGATTCTGGTTACCAATAAAAGAGTCTACTGCTGTATGCAAGAATCATCAGCAAAAAAAAAAAATCATTGAGTGTTTCTTAAAAGCAAGCATAATGTAGAAACTGAGTCATCAGCCTGAATTATCAAGTAAAGAGACAGATTTATTGAAGTTTGTAAAGGAAAATAAACTATTTTAGATGCATGAATTTATTGCTAATGATAAAAAACTGCATTTGTATGTAAGGGCCATAAACTATTTTTTATAAAATCAGTGCTACTATTTAATTAGAAGAAAATAAGAGATGGAGAACATTTACACATATGGGGAAGGGAGGGAAGAAAACTTTCTAAGATGGAGGAAGGAACCATCTGGACTGCATTTGGAATGCACATAGCATATTCATAGAAAAGCAAAGAAACAGCAGTGAGAAGTTGAGTTTAATAAATAGGATAGGGCCCTGGCTGGTGTGGCTCAGTGGATTGAGTGCAGGCCTGTGAACCCAAGGCTTGTGGTTCGATTCCCAGCCAAGGCACATGCCTGGGTTGCGGGCCAGGTCCCCAGCAGGAGGAATGCAAGAGGCAACCACACACTGATGTTTCTCTTCTTCTCTTTCTCCCTCCCTTCCCAGCTCTCTAAAATAAATAAATAAATCAAATCTTAAAGAAAAAAAAAAAAAGAAATAGGATAGGGTTAAATTGGATGGCTCTCAATCAGGGGTGGTTTTGCCTCCTAAGAAAACATTTGTGAATGTCTGGAGGCATTTTTGGCTGTCATACTAGACAGTACTATAGCAATTCAGTGGGTAGAGGTCAGGTTTGCTGCTCAACACCCTGCAGTGCACAGGACAGCCTCCTGCAGCCGAGAATTATGCAGTCCAAAATATCAATAGTGTCGGGGTTAAGAAACCATGGCCTGGGTAAATCAGAGGAGCGAAGAACCCCCCAAGGTGTTCGAGCAGCTAGTGCTCCAGGGGAATCATGCCAAGAATGACTGGACTGAGGGAGGATGTAGGGCTTGGGGCGAGCACAGGAGAGCAGGGGCCAGGGAACACAGGTGCGAGGAACACAGGAGAGGGCTGGAGTGGTCCCCTGGGAGGTAAAGGGGAAAGGCTCCACCAGAGTGATACCTGAAGGGAAAACATCTCAAAGGACTTGAAAACAGCTCTCCTCTAGACATGAAAAGACATCATTTCTAAGTCTGAATATCCAGAGAACTTCTCTGAAACCTGAGTCCACGTATGGTTGATTTATCTCCATTGTTATCCTGCGTCAGCTCTTAAGATTCCAAATGTCAAAACTCAATATTCCTAATTTAGGTAGTTTGTTGTTATGCCATTTTAAGAGCTTGAATAAAAGTATTTTAAATTATTGCATTTCTTGGTTCCTTTTTCTTTTTGATTTTTGAATATGTAATATTTTCACATAGTTCTTAAAATAAAAATTCCCAGAAAAGTATGCAGCAAAAAGTGTCTCTCTCAGCTTTGTTCTCCATCTGATGGTTCCCACCACCACCCACTTTCTTTGACGTTTCTTACTCAACAAAGAGAGTCATGTATTTTAAAATCAGTAAGAGTATATCCATTCTAAGATGGTGCTTATAAAGACAAATGGAGAAAAAGCATTTACAAGAAAAAAGCACATTTAATTGTTTGAATAGAAATAAGGAAAATAAAATTGTGCAGTAAGGATGGGTCTGATGTAAACACTATTTTTACCTCGTTTTCTATGTGCAAAGAAATGGAGGTAAAGGGAAAAGCAGCCCTGGATTTGCAGGGTGAAACTGATGTTCTTTTTGATCAAAAGTCTAAATCTCTGAAAATATTTCCAGCACAACTGAACTGCTGAATAAGCAGTTTGTAAAAAGTTGTCGCAGAAGATGTGGCAAGACAAGCTTCTCAGACGAATAACGTGAGTCAGAAGTGAAGCCGAACGTTCTCAGAGAACTCTGACCATAGGCCCTCCACATCTGAGACTTCAAATCTAGACTCAAACTAACTGAAGATAATCCACGAACTGCTTAGCAATCTAAACAGCGGTGTTGGGAATTCATTTTCAGGGTTACACACACATAATTAATAAAGTCAGAATATGTTCTTAGCTAAGATAGAGAAGACTCACATATAAGGGTTATGATACGGAGCTATTAGAACTGGCAGTACGAAGTTCTAAGATTCTCACAAAGAGAAAGTAGACTTTATTATAAAATTTCTCTGAGATATATATTATACATATATAAAATAGATTTTTAAAAGCATGCCCCCCCAAAACAAAGGCAACTTAAAGGAGTACATTCCTTCAAAAAATGTTCTCTGAGCCCTGGCTGGTGTAGCTCAGTGGATTGAACACAGGCCTATGAAGCAAAGGGTTGCTGGTTCGATTCCCAGTCAGGACACATGCCTGGGTTGCAGGCCAGGTCCCCAGTAGGGGACACATGAGAGGCAACCACACATTGATGTTTCTTTCCCTCTCTTTCTCCCTCATTTCCCTTCTCTCTAAAAATAAATAAATCTTAAAAAAAAAGTTCTCTGAGCCCCCACTGGTGTTGGGACTGAGCCAGGTGCTGGGAACACAGGAAGGGATGAAGCGAAGTTCCCGCATTCATGACGCTCACGCTGAGTGACCAGGAAGAGAGACGGGATGTGAGCAAAGCAGACTATAAACAAACATTTATAAACAATAATTTCCTACGTTAGAACCTGGGTAGATGGACAACGAGGAGCACTCAGTTCCTATTTTGTGCCCTCCTTTTTCCTGCAAGGAGAATCATATTCAAACCTAGAAAGCCCGAGAACACATTTATAAAAAACAAATCCCAGGTGAGGAGACATGAAACTGTAGATCAGACAAGAACGTCCCCCCAGGTTTTAGTAGTGGAATAATTTGCAGATGTAATCACAAATCATTGCTATTTTTTTTCATTTTTATAGAGATAAAGGAAGTTCCGGAAAGCTGGTGAAAATTTTCTAAATTAGAGTGAAAAGGTGGTTTTATGAAACTTTAGACTAATGTGTTAATGATTGATTCCTAGCAGACTTCCAGAAGTGAAAGTTAAATAAGCTGATTCTAAATTTTTCAAAAAGGATGCATTGATTATTGGAAACCACCATGGATAACTATGGCTAGGATATCAGGGGAAATTTGAAAAAAAAAAAACTTTGTATTGATTTATCAAAGGCATTGTAAAAATGTCTCCTGAGACTTTGGAACAAAATAGAGAAAGGTGGCTCACTGATGTACATACACAAACTGTCAACTGACTGGGGTGACAAACCAGAACTAAGAAAATAAAATTGATTAGGCGTGCATAAAAATTTCAACACTAAAATAAAACCACTGTATACATCTAAACCATGGAAATAAAGCCATGACAACTTAAGTCCAACATTTTTCTACCATGATTAGTAAGAAAGAAATCCCCAAATAGCATATACCCCCTGAAGGAAGCACACATCACCTATGTAGCAATCTTGGGGGTGGGGGGAAAAGAAAGAAAAGAAAACAAAAAACTAAATCTAGTTTTCTTGTTTTTGTGAAAACTCATAAATTCTTTTTGGAAAACATTGTATTTTAGCTGGTTCGTATGAAAATTAATGTTTATGCCTAGTCAACAGGGAACAGCTACAGAGGCTGAGTGGACAACCCATTTAGGAAGTCGCTCCTGGGAACACGCCATTAGCCATCTGGGCAGCTTCAGGAACAGCTGGTGAGGCGATTTCAAAGGAGTGAACTTGTGGAATGAGACTGGTGGGTCCGTGTCTCCATAACAATTTGGCGTGCAACACTGATGGTGATAAGAGTTGTCTCCATTCATGATTTTGCCTCAGTTCCCACTTTCTTTAGAAATTCCAGAGACCATTCCTGCCACATCGCCCATGACCTCCCAGGGTCAAGCCTCTGTGCCCCTGAACCATCTGACTTGATCAGCAGCACCTGGGCATTTGACCACGCCCTGCTGAGTACTCTTTCTTTATCTGGCTTTGGGACCTTGCTCTTGGTTTTTCTTCTGCCTCACAGGAACGCCCAGGGCTGCCAGCAAACCACCGGAAGCCAGGCAGAGGCAAGGAGGGGTTCCCCTTCAGGTTTCAGGGGGAGCGTGGCACTGCCAACACCTTGATTTTGGTCGGCTGGCCTTTAGAACTGTGAGACAAATTTCTCAGTTTGTAGCATTTTATTATAGCAGCCCTGGGAAATGAATACAGACAAGTCTAGAAAAATCACGTATTTTTGAGGAATAGGTCTTTCACTTAGAAAAAAAAAGGATGTTTGCATGAGAAGTGTGATTACGAGCAAACACAAAAAACCAGCTCTCAAAGCCTTGGTTGGGCATTACGCAGAAGAAAACGTGTACTTACAGGAGTGGCTTTGGAGGACGTGTGCTGGGTTATTCATTAACTGGAGTCATATTTCAGAGCTGTGCAATATTAGGTAGCCTGGGCTTACAGCCTGAGACAGAGAGAGCCAGACATGTCTGGCCACATCTGGTGAACAGTCAGAGAGGATCTGCCAGTTGCTTATGTAAACGGGAGCTGAGAATTCCGCTGGCGAAGACCTCGAGCAGTCTGCTGCTGCAGTTCAAACACTTGTACATTGCTGGCAAGCCCGCAGGGTGGACCCAGAAGCGTCTGCGTTAGGAGAGTACTGAAGAACTTCCAAGAAGAAAAAAAAAAAACTAAAGGAAAAGCAACCAGGTACTCTGAGGCTTCAAGCAGAGCAGAACCGCTATGAGCAACTCAGAATAAGGGGTTGCTATAGGAATGAGTCCTAACACAACCGAGCGATCCTGATGCGGACCCCAGCTCGTGGGGTCCACGACATTGTGGATGGGGGAGAGACATTCCCATGGACTACCAAGTCCTGTGGAGGAAAAGGGCGGGCATCGCTTTTTCTCTCAAGCAGAGCAAAAGCCTTGGCCTTTGCCGTGCCCGCCTTTATTGGGTTTCTCCGCCCATTACATGATGGTCCTCATTTTCTATGCACAGGTTCGCTTTAGGTGGTTACCTTCTACAGACAATAAAGGAGCCAATGCTAATCACGTCGCAGAAGAAGGATTTTTGCAAATCAAAAGGGAAAAGTGGTTGGACTGTAAGCAGTCCTAGGAAGGACTGCTCCTAGTAGTCCTAGCAGTCCTGGTCCTAGGAAGGTTTAGCATGGATTTTAGGAAGTTACAATAAGCACTTGTTGTCTCAATTCAGGGTGAGGGAGTTTTAGCAAAAGCAAGTCTCGCAGCAGTCCAGACACAGTGCAGGCCTGATTCTCCAAGGGAGAACCTATGGTCCTGTGCATCTCCGAGTGGGAGCTGGGCCCATGCCATGCAGAACAGTCCCCTACATGATCCAGTGATGAAATCTGTGATACGCTGGCACTTCCACATCTGGTGGTGGCTCTGCATTTAATGCAGGTCAGCAGGGCCAGAAGCTGGGATGGCAAACATCACATCAATGTGAAACAGGGGAGAGTAAGGATAAACTAGAACCTGAAACCCAGAGTGACAAACTGAAATCACAAGGTCAAAAGTTAACCCTCATCTATCTCTTGCTACCTCTTCCTTCAGCCACGTGGGGACCTTCAGAGGAAGCTGCCGCCCTTTATCACAGAGCTGCACCTGTGTGTCCCAGCACCGAGAAGCGGGAGGAAATCCTGAAGGAGCTGGATGCACAGCTGGGAACCGAGTGAGATGCGAGGCCCTGAGAGCTATTCTCTGGCACAAAACGTTATGGGTGCCAAACAGCTGAGTAATCAAGATAAATGATATTTTAATGTAATATATATTTTTTCATTTTAAAAATATGTTTATTGATTTTAGAGAGGAAGAGAGGGCAGGAAGGAGGGAGGGAGGGAAACATCGATGTGAGAGAAAAACACTGATGGGCTGCCTCCCATTCAGACCCTGACTGGGAATTGAACCTGTAACCTTTTGGTGTATGGGGCCACACTCCAACCAACTGAGCCACACCCGCCAGGGTTTAATACAATATATTCAATGCAATATATATATCTTTAGATTTATTTATTTATTTTTAGAGAAAGTGGAAGGGAGGGAGAAAGAGAGGGAGAGAAACATCAATGTATGGTTGCCTCTCACACACCCACTTGCCGGGGACCTGGACTGCAACCCAGACAATGTGCCCTCAACTTGGAATTGAACCAGCAACCCTTTGGTTTGCAGGCCTGCAGGCAATCCACTGAGCTACGCCAGCCAGGGCTCAATGCAATATTTTAAAGTCCAAGTTAGTGCAAAAATCTGTAACAGACGAGATATCAACATTTTAAATAAAAACGGTTAGCATCTAACAGGGGCTAGGGTAAGGCTAGTGAGGCTGAGTCATGCAAGGGCAGGGTCCAATCCTGCATTTTAATGAAACAGTGTAAATGTTAATAGTGTGCATTCTTGGTGACACAGCAAGATCTGTTTTCAAGAGAACCCAGGCTCCCATTCGAAAAGTCTCTGTTTAGTTGAACTGGACTAAGTTTGGGCATTTGAATCAATCAGCCAGCCAACACCAGCAATCTCTGCGGATCAAACCCCCACTCACGGCTGCCCTGCTGCCTGTTACAGTCACCACGTCCTGCTTGTTTCCGGCCATTTCTGGCCACCACTTGGCTTCTAGCATTCTGGGATCCTATCTTCTCTGCTGAAATCATGCCTTAAGTTCCAGGAAAGCAGCTGCCACTGTCATTTCTTGCCTACCAACGAAAGCTATGACAGAGCCCTTCAAGGGTGTGGATGTTTTATTTCTCACAACTGTGGTGAAGAGCCTATTCTCTGAACCTTCTGAAAGAAGCAGTTAGGAGCTGGGTCTGTGATTTTCATGACAAATCCATTTCAGAGTTGTGATCTCCTGAAACATTCAGACACCTTCCCCTATGCTACACCAAAGAAGTTTGGACAAGACAACCTTCTTCAATGTGGGCCAACTTTGGGTCCAAGTTTCTTCGAGTCGACCAACCTAAACAACTCCAAGCTGCCCAAGTTAACACATTAATTCCAGAATCTCTGCTCAGTGCATCCGTTAACAAATTCAGTCCAGTCCAACTTTATCTTCCTTCCACCCCGATTCAATATTCATTGGGATCCACTTCCATGTATGTGGCCTAGATGTATATGAATAGGGATGACTTATCTTGGAACTTTTGATGTGGTATGAGACTCCTCACAGGTTACACCTTTTACCTTGTCTTCTGGGGCCTTCTGGAAGGTGAGCCTGGTTACAGCTCTAGGAGGCGTAGAAGTGTTGGGATTAAGTCCTTAGGAGGATCGGCAATCCCTTGTAAGGTAGTAACCACCAGGGAAGCAGGTGAGCAGATCCCGACCTCCTCTGATAGAAGACAAAGAACTGTGTCTACTGGCAAAGGAAGTTGGGCAAACTCTAGTGCTCCAGGTGGTCAGCTGCACTGGCTGCTGCCCCAGACCAACAAGATAAGCCCACAGATCAACAGCAGCAGGTGCTACCGATGGTGCCACCTGGTACGTACCCACGGGGCCACCTGGTACCTCTCTACATGACCTTAAGCATTATGGTAGCTGATCCACTTCTACCCCTAAATCTTAGTTTCTCCTGTGGCCAACCTCCTTTCACAACCATGGGTAGAAGGAAATTCTTGGAGAAGTGGTTTTAACTTAGCTAAAGTAATTTTTTGTGTGTTTGTCTGTTTATAATTTTATACATCAAACCAGAGTGCACAAGAACTGAAACTGTTTTCATGTGAAATAGAAACATGTTTTTGCAAATATGCTCTGTCAGGGTACGTATGGTTAGAATGGAAAAGAAATATTTATATATTTTATTTTATTTTTATGTTAAGGCTCAAACAGTTTGGCCATTATTATATGAACCTAAATATCAAAGATACTTCAACTTGACTCCTAACAACTGATTGAATTTAACTTTCATTAATCATCAAAGAGTAGACATTGGTAGTGTTTCTACCCTCACCATCTCCTGGAAATCACACAACACAGAAGTAAGGAAAGAAAACTACAGGGGCAATTCAATGTCACATGCTGTACTCTAGGCCATTGCCAAAGCTGTTCTCTAATACATCAATCACTGTTTCCTGAGACAGGATGGCAACTGGCGAGAACATCTGCATACCAAGCACAAGCTGAGGATAGGAGCCTTGTTGCTTTCAGAAAAAAAAAAATGTACAGATTTCTACCTGTTTAAATAAAATAGCATTGCCCAAGATTGCATGGTTCTGCTGGCTGCAAAGTCAAAATAAAAGCCCCTGTTGCGGGGTACGTAGACGAGTACAAATGCAGAAGTTTAAATGAAGAAGGAAGCTCTTAGTAAACCAACGTGGTCCACTAGAAAGGGTCAGGTCCGAAGTTTGGGGAAGTGTCAGGGGACAGTCATTATCAACCTGTACAAGGTGTTTTTCCTGAGACATGTCATCTGACCGCCCTGCTCTTTTTGACATGAGCTCTGCATCGATTGTCCGCACGTTCCTAAATGTTTCCTCTGACACAGGAAGTCGGACCTCATTTCTTGGGGCCCGTGGGCACGACAGGTCCTTGGGCAGAGAGAGCTACTGGATCCTCTGCCTCGGCTTCGATCCGTCCCGACAAATGGCCTACGTGGGACGACCTCTCCCTCTCTTCTCTTCCTGGTGTGCTAAGGAGGAAGACTACACAGCAAACGTGTGCGTTTCATGTGATCCTTCACCTTCATTTTAAAAGTTCCTTCCCAGAATCCGTTCACTCACTCCATCCCCAGGTGCTTGATATTCTCAAGACATTACTGCAGTGTCTGAGATCGCCGTCACCCTTTCACCAGCCCGCGGGCTGGACTCCTTGCTAGGCCACCTTCTACAGGATTCTTCCAAGTTCGAAGATTGTTAAACACGCAAACAACCCTGTTAACTCCCTGCAAGAGCTCATGGTCGGATTTTTAAATCCCCCTAAATGCTACACATTGTGCTCTAACTGAACACACTATTTCACACTACATGTTTCATGTACATGTGAACTCCGGTCTGCTGAAAGTTGTATATGAAACTTATGAACTAGTGTGCTCTCGGTTGAGGATTATCATTATGCTTCATATTTTTCTCTCTTGATTTTAAATACAGTGAAATCTACACATGTCATTTATCTTCCCCTTTTACTACATCTTTTAAAATAGATAATACATGAGAAATAACAAAAGAATAAACGTAACATATATAAGGATCTAATATACGACCAGAGCTTTCTATCTACGTGTGCTCCTCTCCAAGCTCATTTCATTCCTCCACCCCCTCAACAGAGGCTACATTTACTAATCTCTAGCTTTTTCTCTATAAAGTTTTATCATTGTATATCTAAATTCCTAAAATATGTTGTTTGGTTTTATTTGCTCCTGAGATTTATTTATATATGTGGAATCTCCTTGAGGACTTCACTTTTTTAGTGCAAAATGGTGTTCAGGTATAATCTCTCCCAGCCCTTCTTTCTATAGTATCCCATGGTGTACACGTACCACAACATACGTATCCATTCCATTGCCAACATGCATGTGGGATGTTTCTGGCTTGTTGCTAGTACAGAGAGTGCTGCTGGGAACATTCTCATATGGGTTTGGTGGTGCCCATTCTTTGTGGTGTATGCCTAGGAGTAGAATTGCTGGGTTATAAGAAATATACATGTAACACGCAATAATGTCTAAATTTTTTCCAAAGTCATCGTGTCAAATAACTTTCTGTTCAGCCACCTATGAGTTTGCATTTATCTACAGATCCTGCTCTCTTTTTAATTCTCAATAGACACTGCATTTCCCACATTGCTGATGAGGTTGAGCACAATTTTGGAATGTTTATTCATCATTCACCTTTCTATGTTTATGCCCATTTTCCTACGATATTATTTGTCCTTTCCTTACTGACTCTTAGCCCTTCGTTATATATTCTAGATACCAAGTTGTTAGTTTTATGTTTTGATAATTAAGTTCTCCAAGTTTAACATTTTAATTCTGTATTCGGATGCATTTTAATTCTGTATTTGGATGAACGTAAGTGGGTACTTTTAATAACGTCAATTTTATCAAACTTTTGTTCTTATGATCTTACCTATTTTAATGACAGGAACTAGTAAGTACATTCTTACAAAATGTTAAAGGTACTTCCTTATGCTTTTATGTACTTAACCATCTGAAATTAAATTTTGTATATTTTTTAATATCAAAAAATACTCATCTCCATCTCATTTGACAAAACAGCTGTTTCTTCCCCAGAGCCCAGGTGGCACCCCTGCCGGCCTGGTCCCCATGGAAGTCTGGGTCCGCGGAAGGCCGGGCATCCATGGAAGGCCGGGCATCCATGGAAGGCCAGGTCTCTTTCTAGGCCCCCCTTCTCCTCTCTCGTCAGCTCATCCTCTTGTCCAGAGCTGGCACCCAGCCAGTACACACAGGACCGCCTGTCTTCTCTCACCTGTTCTGACTTGTTAGACCTTCGTTCTGATTGGTCAGAAGCCTATCCTGATTGCTTAGCATCAGCAACAGGTGAATCATTACAATATTATCTTAACATGTCTTTCAGCCTGAAGACACAAATATATATCTTAGTCACTCTATCTAATAATGAGAACTCAAAGGGCAAGTTTTCCCAGTATTTGCTCTCTTCAGGAGGTCTTGCCTACTCTTGGACTTTGTACTTCCATATAAATTTATGAGAGATTTTCAAGTTCCATATAAGATCTGCTAATATCCTGACAGAATTGCCTTTAACTTAAAATGCGGAAGGAGAATTTAATTATTTATGATTTTGTGGTTTTCTTTCCACAAATATGGGTGCATAGCTATTTACTTATAGCTTCTTTAAAATCTTTCAAAAGTATCTGTTTTCAGACAAGTCTTACTCATTTGTTTGTGAATGGTTTTGTTTTATTATTATCACCACCTATAGTAAATAGTGTTTTCCTAACTGTATTTCTGAACTCCAATATCTACTCTTCCTTTTTTTCTGGTTTATTTACAATTCATTCATTTTTACTGTGGTTGTTAGTTTACTGTGACTTTCTTGTAGTATCTTAATTTTTCTGTTTGTCCTATTTCTCTATATTATCGCTTTTGTTTTTGCTTCTTACTGTTTCAGAAATGTGTATATTTCTTTAAGTTTTATCCCTGAATTTCACCCCAAAATTCTAATACTGATCAATTTATTAGCCCTTCTCCAGAACAAAACACAACTTTTAAAACACCTTAATCATGTCCCACCTGATGTGCCTGCTACCATTGTTTTGTATTTTAGTTTTTTGACTATATAGATAATATTTGTTTAGATTTACATTTATTTTCCATCATATTTCTCACAAGTTCTTCACATTTCAGATTTCCCCCTTCCTCAAAAGTATGTTTCTGAGAATTTGCTCAGAAAACCAGGTCTGCCATTCTAGCATAACTGGAATGTCAAGTGACTAATCTTTAAACACCCTGATAGAATGGAGTTCGTGGATTTGCTCTACTCTGGATGAGGACTAAATTCAAATAGTTGATTGTCTTTTATAAAGTTGGAACTACTTATTTTTAAAGCAAATCCCAACATTGGCAGAAATATCCTCCCAGCTGGTACATGTGACAGTGCTATCAGCACTTCTAATTCTATATATGTTATTTAACAGAAATTCATGTCTCTATTTCACGGGTTTTTTAAAAGTTCTGATTTGTTCCTGAAAACAGTGCTGCGTTCTCTCATCAGGTACTAGGTGCTGG
>PVKM010037410.1:0-14461 GCA_004027735.1 Carollia perspicillata | reverse complement strand
GCTGCCGGCCTCAGCCCATCTTCTTCCAGATGGTGAGCGAGGCGGTGAGCACTCCCGCCACGAAGATGGTCACTGTCTGCCACGTGGGTGTCCCGAAGTAGGAGAGGAGGCCGTCCTGGGGACAGGGACATCAGTGGCTTCAGAGATTCGGCCGTGGGCCGGTACATGAGGGGGTAGGGGGAGATCAGAGGGCGTGAGCAGGGACGAGGGCCTAAGACTAGCAGGTGCTAAAGAGCTGGGGTCAAAGGCTTATCAAAGAACTTGAGGGATCCCAGAGGAAGTGGAGGCAGCAGGGAGGGCACTAGGGACTAGTCAGGTCAAGGGTCACGGGGAGGTCAGGGGTCACAAAAAGGTCAGCAGGTTCCAGCGGAATCAAGGCTTGAGATGATGCGAGGAAACGCATTACAAGCCACATGTGATGACCTGAAAGTGGGTACCGGGGTGGAAGCACCACTGTGGAGGGCGCAAGAAGGCCCAGGAGTCCCAGAGAAGTGTGGATCGGGGCGAGTTAGGGGCCTCACCCAACCACCCTGGTCCTGGATCCAACCCAGCAGCCGCTCTCGAAGGAAGTCCATCGTCCAGCCCATGATGGTCCTGATCAGCTCGGGCACTTTGGTGCACAGGGCCTGCGGAGGAAGGGCCGGGCCTCGGGAACTGGCCTTGTCCCCAGGGCTGCTCTGTCACCTCCTTGCCTCCCCTCCCGCATCCCTGCGGTCCCTTTTCCACTCCCAGTCAGAGTGAGCTTCATACATTGTCAACTTGACGGTGCCACTGTCAACTGCCCTGCTCCCAAACCTTCCATGGCTCCCCAGTACCCTTCGGATATAAAGAAAAAGGCATAGATAACAGACAGCTCAGCCCACGGGCCATGTGAAGGCTGACTTAACAGCAACCAAATTTATGACTTTCCTGTGCTGCTCGGACCTGCTCTCCTATCGTCTTCTCGGGACCTGCTCTCCTATCGTTGTCTCGATCAACCCGTCCCCATGCCCCAGGCCCTTTGCACACACTGGTTCTGCTGCCTAAATGGGCCTCCACCAAATGAACCTTCGCTCAAGCCTCAAACCTCAGGTCAAAGGTCACTGCCCCAGGGAAGGCTCTTCTGACCTTCAGGCCAGGTAAGACTGGCCACCCTCCAGAGCCACCGCCTGCTCTCCAGCCCCCAAATGTCCCCTGCCCACCCCACCTGGCTGCTTCTCCCTGCCTGCGCTCCCCAGCTCATCGGCAGCCCCGCCACCACCACGACTGCTGTCCCCGTCACTTCGGACACTCAACCCCCACTAGCTCAGTCTTGCAGAGACATCGAGAAATCTATTTCGCCATCTTCGGTGCGAAAATATTAGATGCGCCTCCTGAGTCCAGGTGAGTCGCTGTTTACGGGGACGACGACGGGTGCCCCTCACCAGCTTCCCAGCTTTGGCCCCTGTGCCCCATAATCCCTTTTTCTACCTGAGATGACCAGAACACTTTGCTGGGCTTCCCCTCCCCCAACAGTTTATCATGACAATCTCCGGAGAGAGAACTGCAGACAATTTCACAACGAACAACCCAGATTCTGCCGTGAACACTTGGCCACGCTTGCTAGAATAATATTTTTTTTTTCCTGAATAGTATTTTAAATGTCTAAATCAGGTCTCCTCACTTGCCTGTTTAAAAACAGCCAGTTGCCCCGCCGCACTCAAGAGGAAAGCTGAAGTCCTTCCAGGGCTCCATGAGACCCCTCCCAACCTGCCCTCACCTCTGCCCACTTCTCACTCGGATCCCACCACATGGGCCTCTTCATTGCCCTGGGCCCGCCAGGCCTTGGTCTCACCCCAGGGCCTTTGCACTTGCTGTGCCCGCTACCAGATGCCCGCCCCCGGATCCTCGTGTATCACTGCATCTTTCTTGTCATTCCAGCTTTGGCTTCAATGCCACCTCCTCTTAGAAGCCTTTCCTGATCACTGTGCACAGTCGCATCACCCTAGCTTACTGCCCTCAGCACTCGCCCTTCGGGGTGGGCTCCTGGAGAGCGGAGACCCAGCCTGCATTGTGCGTTGCTGTGTCCTGGGTGTGGAGTACAGGCCCGGCACACAGTAGCCCCAACACGTGTCTGTTGAATGAATAAATGAATGCAGGCGCAGACGGCTGGCTCTTATAGTTATCTGTTTCTGGTCCCTCTGGGCTGCCGCCGGGGTTGACCTCACCACTCCCAGGCCCCTGCAGGTGCCAGGGGAGCCCCCGGGGCCACCGCCCTGCGCACCTTCAGCACCAGTTTGCTGGCAAAGTAGAAGAGGGCGACAACCCGGCCCCAGTTGAAGTTGCCGTCGGAAAACATTTCGGAGGCCACTCGGAAAAAGACCTCACGGGGGGAGTCTGTGTCCACGGCCGCGATCATCCTGCAGGAAAGGGGGAGCCGGTGCTGGGGAGGGATCAGGCAGAGCGTGGAAACTCTGACAGCCACCCGATAAGAAAACCGAGAACCAAGACACGCTGAAATACAAAGCAACAGGCCAACGTGGGGCAAAGGGGCAAGATGGACACTCCGGAAAGTGAGAGAAATGACTCCCTGAAGGAGGGTTTCAAGGGGAGGGGAGGGGAGGGCTGGGAGCCGAAGAGTTGCTGAGTGGCAGGGCCCTGGACCCCTGGGTCTGAGGGAAATGGGGGCTGTGGGCCTGGACTCAATGCTTCTAAGGAAAGAGGGGGTTGGGAGCTGGGCCTCCTGGGGCCCAGCGCCGGGGGGGGGGTAGGGGGGAAGGGGGGAGCACACCTCTGCAGCTCCACATTACTGTCCAGCTCATCTCCGATGCGCTTGAGACAATCGCTCAGCTTCTTGGTGGATGCATCCGGGGGCACCCTGGGCTCCAGGGCCAGCTCGGGTGTGTCTCCCCCAATTCTCCCTGCTCGATCCCGGATGAAACTAGAGTGGGAATGGAGGGGAGGGTGGTGCAGAATCAGAAACGGGGGGGTCACTCCTCAAATCTGCTCTGCAATAATCAGACCTCGCACTCACCCCTGAAGTAAAAGGGCCCCTGTCTTCATGATCTGCTCAGAGCTGGTGGGCCCTAGAGGAGAAAGGAGGGAAGAGGTGCCTGGACTCAGGGCCCTAGGGGAACTGGGGTGATTCAGGAACCCTGACAGAGGGCAATGCTAGGGGGCCCTGGATTTCTGGGTCCCTAGTAGACGAAGTGACTGGGAGCCCAGACGACTTGAGTCCCTGATGGAGAAAGAGGAAGGGAGCCTAGGCCTGTATCCTATAGTCTTCCGGGAAAGGAAGCTCAAGGAACACTTAAAGCATCCTGGCCGAAGGGGACAGAGGGGAGACGCGCCCCTCCCACCAGGAAGTGGTGCCAGCGACAAGCCCGGGCTTGCCCCGGGGTTTGAATTCTGGGGTCTCCAGCTTCTCGGGGGTCCCAGAGAGCCAGCCAGGAAGGGATCGGGCTGCGGAGGACAGTGAGCCGGGGAACCTCGGGGAAGGAGGGGGCTGGAAGCTGGCTGGCAGCACCCGATCTGGGAGTTTCTGACCCGGAGTGCTGGGAGAACGCACGCCCCGAGACCGGCAGGCGAGATCGTGGGGCTGGCCGGTGAGGGGATAGCCCTCCTCCCGCCCGTCTGCCTCCCGCCTCACCCCCGTCTTTGGGTTGCTCCCCGGACCCGTCCATCACCGCCGCTCCCGCCGCTGTCTCTCGCCGGGTCTGCCCTGGCGGCTGCAGCACGCCCCCAGTCACGTGAGCGTCCCGCTGAGCGTGCGTCCGCTCACGTGACCGCCCCGCAAAATGGCCGCCGTGGGTCTCTGCCCCGCAGAGCCACCGGCTCAAATCGCCGCACCTGCCTCGCGCAGCACCTACCTCGCGCATCCTCGCCTGACCGTCCAATCAGCACTGCCCTGTTTAGGAGCCCCTCGTGGCGCCATTCCACTGTCCACCCATTCTACTGCAGCTATAGTTTTCATTCATTCACTCGTTCGTTCATTGCAGTCTTTTCAGAAGTTTCCGGGGTACTTGAACTCTCCCAGGGTAGAAGAAACATCGAGTGGACAGCAGACAGGAACAGCAGAGGCCAAAAACCACGTTCACTGAAGCAGGACGTCTCTCGATGACTAACGAACGGCTATGAATGGCTATGGGTGTTTGTGTGAAAAATAAAAGGAGTATCTTCGAAAGTGGCAAAACTAATCTCTAGTGATATACTGACAGGGTATGGACAGGGAGGGGCCCTGATAGGCTCCCTGCGTGCCCGAAATGTGCGATGTCTTGATCTGGGTGCTGATTGCCTGCCTCTGCACACACGTGGAAATTCATTGGCCCTGGCGGGGTAGCTCAGTTGGTTAGAGCCTGGTTCCCATAGCCAAGGTTGCAGTTTGATCCCTGGTCAGGACACACACAAGAAGCAACCAACGAACGCATACATAAATAAGTATAACAACAAATCTATGTCTCTCTAAAAATCAATAAATAAAATGTAATAAATAAATATAAACATTCATTGAACTGTACACATAAGAACAATAAAGTACATCTAACCATGCACTTCCCTATATGGAATTATTATATCTCCATTTAAAAAGAAATAATAAGAAAAAAGAACTTGGCCCGTCTGGGGCAGCTCAGTGGATTGAGCACGGACCTGCGAACCAAAGGGTCTCCGGTTTGATTCCCAGTCAGGGCACATCAGGGCACATGCCTGGGTAGCAGGCCACTTCCCAGCAGGGGACGCACAAGAGGCAACCATACATTGATATTTCTCTCCCTCTCTTCTTCCCTTGCCCTCTAAAGATAAATACATAAAATCTTCTTAAAAAATGAATTGATCTCTCACATCGTAAAAGTTATGATACCAGGGTTCCCGGTTAGCTACTGCCATGTAAATAATCAGCCCAAAGGTTAGTAGTTTATTTTTTATTTTTTTGGTATTTTTTAAATTTACTGATTTTAGAGAGGGAGAAAGGGGCAGAAAAGAGACTAACATTGGTTTGTCGTTCCACTTATTTATGCATTCACTGGCTGCTTTTCCTGTGTGTCCTGCCCAGGGACCAAACCTGCAACCTTGGCCTGTCGTGACAATGCTCTAACCCACTGAGCCAATGGGCCTGGCAAACTTTCATGGCTGAAAACAACCATCACTCTATTCTCTTTCATAGGCCTCTGGGTCATGACTCTGGGAAAGGCCTAGGGGGGTTCGATCAAAACATGAGTAAACATCTACTTTCCTGGAGCCTCACAGCTTTCTACGTGACTTCTCCATGGGGCTTAGGCTGGGCTTCCTCACAGCTTGGTGGTTGTGGGGAAGCCAACCCCTGGCCTGATGGCTGAAGGTTTCAAGAGTATTTCATATTTCAGCTCATAGGGAATTGCACGGCCTCTCCTGACCTCTCAGAAGCCACGCAGCATCGCTTCTGCCGTGTTCCAACGGTTACAAGGGAGTCGTGGGCCCACTCCATTTCAAGGGAAGGGGAAGTGAGTGGAGACAGGAGACATCTCCGGAAAATGCAAGGTGGCTCCGCTGCTTCAGGAAAAGCTAATAAAACTGGTTTAAACAACACAACTCATTTCCCTCTCATGTGCCAGTCCAAGAATATGCAACCCCAACTGATATTTACCATAATGCTCCAGTGTCAGGAACCGTAATGGTTAATTTTATGTGTCAACCTGACTGGGCCACAGGGTGCCCAGATATTTGGTCTAACCTTATTCTGGCGTTTCTGGATCAGATTAACACTTACAGCTGGGTAAAGCAGATTGCACGCCCTAATGTGGTGGGCCTTGTCCAATCAGTTGAAGGCCTGAATGAAACAGAAAAGCTGGCCCTACTCTGACTGAGAAAGAATTCTTCCTGCCTGGCAGCTTTGGAACTAGGACATCAGCTTCCTTCCTTGGGACTCGATCTGAAACATCGGCTCTTTCTGAGTCTTGAGTTGCCGGCCTTCAGACGAGAAGTACACCATCAGCTTTCCCAGTCCTCAGGCCTTCGGGCTTGGACTGGGACTAACTATCAGCTCTCCTGGGTCTCCAGTTTGCTAATTCAGCCTGCAGATCTTGGGGCACAACTACTTCCACAGTGATGTCTTTCTTCTGTCCTTCGACTCCACCATCCACGACACATGGCTTCCTTCTCACAGTGTAAGATGTCACACAAATGTTCAACAGCACACCCCACTCCAGGGGCAGGATGTGAGAGGTTGGAAGGCAATCTACCCTTCTCGCCTTTTAAGGCCATAACTCAGATGCTGCACATACCTCATTGGCCAGAAGCTAGTCACATGGCAAGAAAATAGCTGCAAGGGAGCCAGGGAAATGTAGTTTCCAGCTGTGCAGCCATGTGTTCCATGTAGCTTCCCTCTCATTGGTGAATGATGTTTAAAGGGACATCTAGCCATCTCTGCCACTCCATTAAAGATGGAAACCAAGCAAGCAGAAGGCTGAAACCAATGTGGTGGTAGGTGAATAATGTGTTAGGGGACTAAGAATAGCAAGGAATAATTCTGACTGGTGTGGCTCCCTGGATTGAGTGTCCAATTGCTGGTTCAGTTCCCAGTCAGGGCATATGCCTGGGTTCCAGGCAAGGTCCCCAGTAGGGGGTGCACGAGAAGCAACCACACATTGATGTTCCTGTATAGGGACAGGAAGAGAGGTAGAAAGATAGGGCTTTCTACCTCTCTTCCCCTCTCTAAAAATGAATAAATAAAACCTTTAAAAAGAAAGAACAGCAAACAAATAGAAAATTCTTTTGATGATGTCTAGTCTCTCAATGTTCTGTAATTTCTACCAAATTGCTTATGGGCTCAAAGTGTGAGTTATTAGTGTCATAAACCCAATATATTCATCTTCCTTTCTGGAACCTGGTAGAATTATACTTACTGGACTCTCTGTGGTTCATTGAGGTCACATGCCTAGTTTTGGCCAAGAAATTTTAAGAGGTTATGTATGTCATTTCCGTGTCGGATCATTTCAGTATTGGTATAAGAACTTCCAGGGCATTCTTTCCTTGGCCACAGTGACTAGCAGGATTCTAGATTATAATGGTTCTGTCAGCCTGGGTGCCAGACATATACCACTCAGAATCCTTAGCCAATACACAACATGAATGAGGGGAAAAAAACACTTTGTTATGCTGAGATTTGGGGGGTGTTTCTCACTGCAGCATAACCTAACCTATACTCACTTCTACTGAAAACAGAAAAAATTAGATCTTGCCTGGAGCACAGAGTTCACCCTCACTGGCTGCCTAAGCACCTACTTATAGCCCCTACACTGCTGGTAATTTGAGGGGGAATGCCCTCACCCCTGCTACACAGAGGGACATATGACCCAGGCTTTGCTAACAAGGCTATTGAAATACTTGTGAAGGCAAATCCCTTCTTTCCTGTTGAAATAACTCTCTGTACCTTAACGGAGGCCTGGAGCTTCTGGAGGCCAATACGGCAGAGACCCGACCTTCGAGCGAAGGACCAACAGCTAATGTGTGTGGAGAACCTGCTGTGTGGTATGGGCTGTTCATGTACCATCCCACTTAATCCTCTCCAGAGGGTGGTTAGTACCATCTCTCCCTTTAACTGATGAGGAGACAATGGCAGAGAGGCAGGGGTAAGTGCAATTAGCGACACCTCCTACCAACCCACTGTTTCCTGCCCAAGGCCACACAGGCCAACCGGGGACATGCCGACAGGTGTTTGCTCCAGGAGCTTGTGGGAAAGGTGGTCCCGGCCCTTCCTCCCTCCCCCTCCCCACCTCCTACCACCCAGTTTATTCTCTAGTGACCCCTGAGATGGTGGGCTTTCTCCAGCTCCCACCAAACCATCACCACCAGTATCTCTGCGGAAGCCAGGTCTTTATTTATTTAGGGCTTACATCAGTGTTTGTCTTGGGGGAAGGTGACTCCGATGGCCTTCCTCACCTCCTCAAGGATGTCAGCCAGGAGCTCACTTTCTGCCAGGGGAATCACAGGACTTTCCTTCAGGCCTAGGGGAAGAGGACAGTTAGGGAATCCTTCCTTGTCACACACCCCAAGACCAAAAGGACTACAATTCCCAGAATCCCGTGAGGCACACTCATACACAGATCAGGCAAAGGGTATCCCAGGGGGTCCTGGGAGATGTAGTTCTGAACAGCTGCTTGAGTGCCGAGGGGAGGGGAGGGTGCCGCTTCCCTTACCCGACTTGCCCTGCCACCCAGCACCCTGTCCACCCCACTGTCCTCCTTACCCTTCCGTAGGCACTCCCGGACATGCCTGGCCTCATAAGTCATGCCCGCTCCGTTTGTGAAGTTGAACTCCTTGCCTGGAGTGGAGGGCAGTGGGAACTCCTTATGCTCCCCCTTTACCACCAGTTCTGTCGGACACCAGCAGTGGTTGGGGATCTGGAGGGGCAGACGAGGTGGTCACCGGCCACCACCAGGGCTCTGGGGGCCCCTGCCTGATGGTGCTCAGGAGCCTCCCTCTCTCACCCAGTGGTCAAGGGCAGGCTGCCCCCATCCTTAGAGGGGGTTCCTTCGTTGCTGGGGGTTCCTTTGTTGGCAGCACGGAATCACGTTAGAAGCCCGTCTGTTTGTGTCCCCAGGGGCAAGTCCCTCTCTGACCAGATGTGGAAACACGGGCCTGGCGAAGATGGTTCGCTTTTCTTCCCATTTCCCCTTGGAGACAATCCAGCACCCGCACCTACTTATCCACTAGGAGACCTTTTCTTTCCCTTTTCTTTTTTTAGCTCCAGAGCCCAGGAAAGCCTGAACTATTCCCATACCCAAGTGGAGGCCAACATGGAAAATCCAGAGATGCAGCCTGGGCAAGGTCCAAATTCTCTTGCTAAGAATAGGATTTCTTTCCAATCACCTGGCCCAAGGAAGCTCACTGAGGCTGCTCTCTGGTAATGCCTAGCGCCTGTCCCGGAAGCAATTCCAAAGGTCGCCAGTGCCCTCTGAACTGGTGTCTCCTCAGGCTTAACGACTTTCTGTTTCACGATTTATTTTTTAGACAGAGGGAAAGGGAGGGAGAAAGAGTGGTAGAGAAATATCAACGTGTGGTTGCCTCTTGTGTGCCCCCAACTGGGAATCGAACTGGCATGCTTTGGGTTGCAGGCTGGTGCTCAATCCACTGAGCTACACCAGCCAGGCCAGACCTAAGGCTTTTTGAAAGACCCCTAAGTTCACCCTCAGGAAGGAGCCTGGAGGTCCAAACCCCACTCCACAGCCTGGGGGGTGAGGATGGATTCCTTAACGGGGTGGGAAAAGGCCGGTTCAGCCCGGTCCAGCGCATGCGCAGGTCCAGCAGCCGCACCGGGGCCCACACCCGATGCTGAGGGCCATGGTTCCCCGCACTTGGGCCCATCTCAGCTCGGCTGCGGGTGCCTCACCTGGGCCATGCCCTTGGTGCCGCTGACATAGGTCATATTGCAGAGCTGGGCAGTGATACTGCAGGTGAAGCTGCCGTGGACGCCTCCTGGGTACTGGAGTAGCACGGTGACAGTGTCGTCCACACCTGGGGAGAGGCCGGACAGGGGCAGGCCTGGTCACAAATCCTGCCTCTAATGGAACATCCACTGCGCCCAATCCACTGAGCCACAGCAGCCAGGGCTAAATATATTTTATTGGTTATGCTAATACAGCTATCCCATTTCTTCTCTCCTTTTTCCCTTTCCACCCAGCACCCCCATTCCCTCTAGCATCCCCTCCCTGCTTGATTCATTTCCATGGGTTGTACATATAATTTGTTTTGTGTGTTAGCAATGAAAATATTCCAAAATTGATTGTGGTGATAAATGCACAACTTGGCACATACACTAAGGCCATGGATTTATACACTTTCAATGAAATAATTGTATGACACGTGAATTATTTCAGTACGCTGTTACTGACATACTCAAATAAATGCTAAAAAAAAAAAATCACAGAGACTTTGTCTCTCTGAGCGCCACTTCTTCCTCTATAAATACTTGTTGTATGGGTGTGTGGGAATCCACTTCCTCCTCTCTGAAGCGAGGCTAGTAATAGACTTGCCTCAGAGGGTCGTTTTAAGTGGTACATTAAATGATGTGGAATGCATTAAGCCCTAAGGAGTCTGTTCAGGTCACAATAAGAGAGAGGCGAGCATTAATTAAAAATGAAATACAGCCCCAGCTGGTGTGGCTCAGTGGATTGAGTGCTGGCCTGAGAACCAAAGGGTCGCCGGTTCGATTCCCAGTCAGGGCACATGCCTGGGTTGCGGGCCAGGTCCCCAGTAGGGGGCGTGTGAGAGGCAACCACACATGGATGTTTCTCTCCCTCTCTTTCTCCCTCCCTTCCCCTCTCTCTAAAAATAAATAAATAAAATATTTAAAAAAATTAGATATTGTTAAGTCCCAGCTTCATTCTGGGACACACCGGGCAGGCAGTGGCTGGAGGAACCTGCTGGCCCAGTTCTCTCTGGTTTCAGGTAAGGCCAAGACCTCTTTCTGGATCTGCTATGAGAGGCCGGACAAGTGACTTCCCCTCTCTGCCCCTCAGTGACTTCCTCTGTACAACGGGGACAGCGGTAACACAGCTGCCTCAGGGAGAGCATTCCTGTAACGACCGCGTTGCAGCGGAGGCCCTCCATAAATGGGACCTGTTGTTAGAAGCTACTATTTAGCCTAGAACTTGGCCAGACAGTAGACCGAGACAGCTTTCTAAAGGATGACCTTCACCCCGAGCATTCTTTTCCTGGTTATTCGTTGCCTTCTGTGGTTCTATTCGCAAAGAGGGCCACGGCAAATCTTACTTCCCAATGAGTCTCCCTTCGCAATGTGCCTTTGTAGCTCCTTCCATCCAGAGGTAGAGTCTATTTGGCCACCTCCCAAATCTGAGCTGGCTTTGGGATCACGGAACAGTTAGCAAACACATTGGGGCCCGCCCGCTTTTTGCTGCACCCAGAGCGCTGAGTGTGAGATGTGAATGAGCCCGAGCTAGCCAGCTGGAGACGCCACGTGGGGGAGAACCAAGCTCCCAGACAACAGCCAACGTCCGGAAGACACAAGTGAGGCCACCCTAGACCACCCAGCTCCAGCGGCACAGGTGGCTGCTGGCTGCCGCCCGAGTGAGACCAGCAGATGAACCACCCAGCTGAGCCCAGCCAGTAATGCCAGCCCACAGAAGCACAAGTGAAGAAATGACGGTTACCTGAGGTCGCTAAGTTCCGGGGTAGCCTGCTGTGCGGCAAAGGTAACTGAGACTTCAAAAAGTGATGATCCTTTATATCTATTAACTGCTGAATTTGCCTCAACAGTTACTTCATTCGTTTCTTTTTTAAAACTTATTTACTTGCCCTGGCTGGTGTAGCTCAGTGGATTGAGAACAGGCCTGTGAAGCAAAGGGTTGCCGGTTCGATTCCCAGTCAGGGCACATGCCTGGGTTACAGGTCAGGTCCACAGTGGAGGACACATGAGAGGCAACCACACATTGATGTTTCTCTCCCGTTCTTTCTCCTTCCCTTCCCCTCTGTCTAAAAATAAATAAGTAAAATATTTTAAAAAAACTTATTTACTTATTGACTTATTTGAAAGACGAATATAGAGAGAGAGAAACATCAATTTGTTATTCCACTTATTTATTTTCTTTTAAGATTTTATTTATTTATCTTTAGAGGGGAAGGGAAGGAGAGAGGGAGAGAAATATCAATTTCTTGGATCCTGACTGGGAATCGAACCAGCGACCCTTTGCTTCACAGGCCCATGCTCAATCCACTGAGCTACACCAGCCAGGGCTTATTCCACTTATTGATGCATTCATGGGTTGATTCTTTATGTACCCTGACTGGGGATCAAACTCGCAACCTTGGCATATGGGGACAACACTTTAACCAGCTGAGCTTCCCTGCCAGGGCTCCTCTCTTTCTCCCTTTCTTTCCTTCCTTCTTTCTTTTTAAAATTTTATTTAGTTATTTTTAGAGAGAGGGGACGGGTGACAAAAAGAGAGAAACATCGATCTCCCACACATCCCCAATCGGGGGCCTGGCCCACAACCCAGGCATGTGCCCTGACTGGGAATCGAACTGGCGACCCTTTGGTTCTCAGACCGGCACTCAAGCCACTGAGCCACCCGAGCCAGGGCAGGGCTCATTCATTTCTTATGACAACCTATTACTGACACTTGACCAGTCAGTAACTAATTAAAGACTCAGAGAAGTTGAGTTCCTTGGCTAAGATCACACTGAGCTGCCCATACTTGGATCCTGACGTCCTGAGGGAATTTTCTGCAGTGAGG
Source organism: Carollia perspicillata (assembly GCA_004027735.1). Classification (NCBI taxonomy): domain Eukaryota; kingdom Metazoa; phylum Chordata; class Mammalia; order Chiroptera; family Phyllostomidae; genus Carollia; species Carollia perspicillata. The sequence goes on along the minus strand of PVKM010037410.1, from coordinate 2,276 downwards.
GAGCTGAGTTTTCATGGGTTAGGAGATGTATTCCCGGGTGAGTGCGCCCAGTAAGAGAGGATCACTCTTATCGCCATCATGCAGTCCCCAGCAGACCATACCTGTTTCGTGGCGTCTTCCCACGGCTGAAATCTTCTCCGGCTTCTGCCCACCGAAGACCATGGAGAGGAACTGGATGCAGTAGATACCAAGGTCCAGCAGGCCACCGCCAGCCTGGGCCCAGTCTACAGCCCGCGGTACGTGGGTGAGGTCCAGCCCGAACTCTGCCCGAGCCACTCGGAGGTCCCCCAGAGTTCCCTGGGCCACGGCAGCCCTCAGAGCCTCCACGGCAGGAAAGAAGCGGGTCCAGATGGCCTGCGGCCCGGAGGGAAGGAAGCAGGACGGTAAAGCGAAGGGAACGGGTCTGGAGTTAACCAACCAGTTCTCCCTTCCGGGGCTCAGTCTTGAGGGGGTGCTCCCTGTGCCCCAGGCTCCAAACAAGGCCCTCCCCCTTCCCCTCCACACCCATGTCCCCAGCTCTGGCCTTGTCCTGTCTCATCTCCATCATTGCCCCAGCCTCCCAATGTTAGGGGCTGAATTCGGTCCCCACCAAATTCACGGTGAAGTCCTAACCCCCCTCCCCGTATCACCCAATATGAGTGTATCTGGTGATGGGGTTTCACAGAGGTAATTATACAGCGTTAATTAGGTTAAAAATGAGGTCATCAGGGCAGGCCCTAATCCAATAGGACTCAGTGTCCTTATATGAAGAGATGAGGAGCCCTTGCTGGCGTGGCTCGGTGGACTGAGCGCCAGACTATGAACCCTGAGGTTGCTGGTTCGATTCCCAGTCAGGGCACGTGTCGGGCTGCAGGCCAGTTCCCAGAAGCGAGGGTGTGGGAGAGAGAGGAGGACACACACAGGCAGAGGAAGCAGAGGGCTGCCTATAAGCCGAGGAGAGAGGCCTCAGGACAAACCAACCCTGCTGACACCTTGATCTCAAACTTCTAGCTTCTAGAAGTGTGAGGAAAAAAATCTCTGCCGTTTAAGGCCCCAGTCTGCGGTGGTATTTGTTACGGCAGCCCCAGCAAACTCTTACTCTCAGCCTCTTCCCTCCAGTCCAGCCCCACGTGGGCCCAGAGGGATCTTTGCTTTTCCTAGAGCTGATCCCCTTCTTTTTTCTGAAAAGATTTATCTACTTTTAGAGAGAGGGGAAAGGAAGGAGAAAGAGAGGGAGAGAAACATCAACATGTGGTTGCCTCTGGCACGCCCCCTACCGGGGACCTGGCCCACAACCCAGGCATGTGCCCTGACTGGGAATCGAACCAGAGACCCCTTGGCTTGCAGGCTGGGGCTCAATCCACTGAGCCACACCAGCCAGGGCTGATCCCCTTCTATGGCTCCCCACAGCCTGATATCAGCTCCCATATGTTGGGTTATGTATTATGCACAAGACACTGTACAGCTTTTGCATAATGAATCCTCCCAGGACCCCTGCCGGGTAGCTACCGTTAGTCCATTTCATACACGGGGAAGCTGGAGCTCAGCTGAGCTAGGAATTGGAGCCTGGAATCCTCTGACTCTAAAGCCTTCACCTATTCAAGATCAAGTTCCCAGTAAATACATGAAATCTGCCATTTTAGAAAAATTTATTTATTTTTATAGAGAGGGGAGGCGAGGGAGAAAGAGAGGGAGAGAAACATCAATGTGTGGTTGCCTATCACACGCCCCCTCCTGGGGACCCAGCCTGCAACCCAAGCATGTGCCCTGACTGGGAATCGAACTGGACACCCTTTGGGTCATAGGCTAGCACTCAATCCACTGAGCCACAGCAGCCAGGGCTGCCCATTCTTATTTTAAGTCTTAATTCTGCTTTTCTGCTCTGGCAATGTCCCCGTGCAACTTATTTTTCCTTTAAGGCTCAGGTCAGTCCCTACCAGCAGGAAACCTGCTTGCCCATCCTGCAAACTGGGCCGGGGCCTCTGTGCTCTGTCGCCTTCCCAGCACTACGTCTGCGAAAGTTCCCACCCCTGAGCCTTGGGACTGCCCATTTCCATGAACTCCTGGAACACCGAGCCCGTGTCTTCTCCATTACGAGTCCCCAGTTCCTAAGAGTGGACGCGGCACACATTAAATGCCAATAAAAAATGAGGAGGCAACAAACTCATGGAATACTGGCACGGACAGGCGCAGTGAGAACCAGAAGGCACTGAGTGACCATGATACATCTTGACGATCTACTTCACGGCATACTAAACTTGACAGTCTGGGAGGCTCAGCAATATTACGCAGATGAC
>PVKM010037409.1:0-14462 GCA_004027735.1 Carollia perspicillata | reverse complement strand
GGCCACTTTGCACCATAGTCTGAACCCTTTGCTTAGGGTTGGGGCTGAAGGGTGGGAGGGACAGCCAGAAAATATATGAGAAGCCCACTTTCTGAGCTTACCCTTGTCCCTCCAGTGTCACCATGCCCTATGCCTCCAATGGGCTGTACCTAGAAACCGAGGCTGGGTACTACAAGCTGTCCAGTGAGGCCTACGGCTTTGTGGCCAGGATCGATGGCAGCGGCAGCTTCCAAGTCCTGCTGTCAGACAGACACTTCAACAAGACCTGTGGGCTGTGTGGCAACTTCAACATCTTCGCTGAAGATGACTTTAGGACTCAAGAGGGTAAGCTTTCCTGGGGGCGTGGCTATGCTCATAACTTCACTGTTCACAAACCTTCACTGTGGCTCTGCCCCTGGCATACCCATCATTTCCCTGTGACCTCACCTCAGTGGACCTTGCCACCCTTGTCTCTTAGCATTCCAGCTCACAGCCGAGACCTCCCATCACACTCGATCTTGGAGCTCCTCGAACCCCACTTGGTTCAACTCTGAATTCCTTATAGCAACTTATATATGGTAGATGGTCGGTAAGTGCTGGATGGTTTGAACAAACCCTCCTGAACCACCACAGTGGAGATTTATGGGTGAAACCAACACTGCCCCCTCAAATATTTATGTAATTGAAATTTTAAAAAAAGATTAAAGATTAATCTTTTATAGTTTATGTGTGTGTGTTCATAAGCAGTAGAAGGTAACATGGACAAAGTGAAATATACCACTAATCTTTAATCTTTTTTTGATAATTTCAATGACATCAATCTTTAATGAGTGATGCTCCCTTGCAAAAGCTGAACATTTGTGTGTGTTTTACTTCTTCCTTATCACCTGGTTACCCTCTGATTAAGGGATTAGTGTGCACAGAAACAGTTGACTATTCCTTTCATTGGACTGAAAAATAGTAAGATCACTTGTTTCTGTCTTCTCTAGCACTGATTTCTCAAAGTTTTTATCAGTCAATATGTATGTTTAAGGCTATGAATTTTCCTTAAGTACTACATTAGCGGCATCACACCAATTTTGATATGGAGCACGTCATCTAGTTTTATGAATTTTCCAATTTCCATTTTGAGTTATTTCTTAACCTACAAAATGTGTTGAAAACTTTCAGATGTTTAGAATTTTTAGTTATCTTTTATAACTACTTGTTTCTCAATTAAATTAGAAATTTGGGTAGATTTGTTTGTGGCCTAGTACCCGATCTTTTTTGTAATTGTTCTATGTATGCTCCAAAAAATGTACTCTCTGATTGCTGTAGGATTCTATATATACTTATTGAATTAAGTTTGTTAATTGTGTTAATCAAATCTATGTTTTTTTTAAATCCTAACTGGAGGACATGCTTATTGATGAGAGAGAGAGGAAGGGAGAGTTAGAGATACAGATAGATAGATAGAGAGAGAGAAAAACGTCAATCAGTTGCCCCCTAGGTATTGCACCCCTAGGTATTGAATCTGTGACCTAGGTATGTACCCTGACTGGGAATCAAGCCCTCAACCTTTCAGTGTGTGGGATAACATTTCAACTAACTGTGTCTCTGGCCACGGCTAAAGTAGATTGTTTTTTATGTTTCATAATTTTGGATTGTGAGCTCATCTTTAGAGGTGTTTTATATTAATTTTGTAATATGAAGTTACTCGATCTCACAAGAAGTATAAATTGGAATCTCAATCATACTTGAAGCCTTTCCCACAACTATAAATTCTCAGAGACTTTTTCTCTCCTAACCAGAACCCAGACCAAAGCAACAAACTTTTATTATTTCCTTGTTTCTCAGAGTGGATTTTTTCTTGTCAACTTTCTCATGCAGAGAGCAGCCTTTTAAGAGTCTCAATTTAAGACTATGGAGGGGTATCAAACCTACCTCCCCATGTCATGCAGCCCCTGGACTCATTTGCATCTCCACAGAGTTGTTAAAACTCAAGCCCCTTGATTGGCAGGAATGTTACCCTGATTCTAACACCCTGTAGTCAGAACAGCAAGTCACACTTGACAGTTCTACTTTTCAACTTCCTTTCCTTATTCTTCCTTCCTCCTTATCCTTCTTTTTTTGTCTCTTGTAATTCTCTATGCTTTTTTTTTTTAGAGTAATTATGGATTCAATAGGATATTTGTTTTTTGTTTTTTTGCAGTGGCACATTTTAAAGATTTTTAAAATCTGTTATAAGAAATAAAACTCCTAGCCCTAAGATATATTTTTCTCATTCCAGGCTTTAAGGTTTAAAAAACTAAAAATAGGACCTATGCTATCAGGGAAAGGTCCTGCTTATTGTCAAAAAGTCAGGGCTCTGGTGACATTTTGGAAATCATTCTCAGAGGATTGTGGCTTTAGGTCTATTTGATTGGTAAAGGTTCAACAAAAATAGTTAACCTTGCTTCCTGGCATCATGGAAGTCAGCCTAGCTGGGCTTTTGCTTTGGCTTGCAGAGACTCTTCTGTTAGCAGGAGTATTTGTAATTCTGTCTATTAGGTATCCCTATGCCTCATTTCAGCTTGAGCTCCTGGAGTTTCACTTAACGGAAGGTCAGGGATGGAAGGATCTTGGAGGCCATCCAGTCTAACCCTTCATTTTTTAAATAAGTGTTTTTAAAGATTATATTTATTTATTTTAGAGAGGCGAAGGGAGGGTGAAAGAGACGGAGAGAGACATCAATAGGTAGTTGTCCGTCATGCACCCCTTGTTGCGGATCTGGCCTGCAATTGAAGCATGTGCCCTGACTGGGATTCGAACTGGTGACCTTTTGGTTCACAGGCTGGGGCTCAATCCACTGAGCCACACCAGCTAGGGCATTACATGTGAAGAACTGAGCACAGAAGCATGGTGGGATTAGCCCCAGATCACATAGGGTGATGGAAGGAGAGCTGAGACCAGACCCCAGAGGTCTTGAATCTCTCCAGTGCTTTCCCCACCCAACACAAAGCTTCTCTTCTGCCTCTTCCTTAATATGGTGTGTTAGAAAGTGAGCTAGATTGTGTGGCATGAAATAGCCAAGAACCCAGAGAGCAGCACCTATCACAATGCCAGGTGCACATCAAAAACTCCACAAATTTAAGTTCACTTCATTTTGGCTTCTCCCATGTATTAGTTTCCTGCAGTTACCATCAAATTACCACTAATTTGATGGCTTAAAACCACAGAAATTTATTCTTGCACAATTCCAGGAGCCCAGAAGTTCAAAATCAAGGTGCTGGTAGGACTGTATTCCCTCTGGGGCCCTATGGGAACATCTACTCTGTGCCTCTTCCAATCACTGTTAGCAATCTCAGACTTGTGTTAGTGTCCTTCCAATCTCTGCCTCTGTCCTCACATCACCTTCTCTCTCTGCGTCTCTGCTCTCCCTCTGCCTCTCTGTTAGGGATACATGAGATTGCATTTAAGGCTCACTCATGTAGTCCAAGATAAACTCTTCCTCTCCAGATCTTTAATTTAATCACAGCTTTTGCCATATAAAGAGATATTCACAGGTTCTGGGAATGAGGAAGTACATATATCTTTTGTGGGGCGTTTTATTTTCTACTTACCACACCCCAGATGACAGCTGACTATATTTCTAAAGTTCTGCTTTGCTTTTCTTTCCTCAGAGATAGTTTATTTCCTGTTTCCAAGTACATGATTTGACCTTCAAACATGTTTCATGCTTCTAGACTTGGCTGTGCAAAATGCTCCATTAAGTTCCTTTGAAATGAAGGTTCAGCAGTGTTCCTGGTGTCACCGGTGGCTATGACATAAAGTAGGCCCCTACTGTGCACCAGGCCATGTAGGCCCACGAGGCCCTCATGGCCTGTTGTGAGTAGCTGACAGCGTGATTGTTACAAGTACTAAAGCACAGAGATTGTCAGAGCCGGCAGATGCAGTGATTGGAGGGCTTAGCCTCCATGTGGCACCCTTCCCTTCCCTCTGCAAAAGTGTTCTGAGTATCCACAATCTACCAGATAAGAATTTAGAGATAAGAGACATAGCCTACGCCCTGGATTAAGGAGCTCAGAGTTAAATGGGGGCTGAATAAAAGCAAAGAAATGCCAACACAAAGAATGATGAGAGTTTTGATAGAGGGATGGCCCAGGTGCTGAGACAGCACAGAGAAGGGCCCCACCCAACTCAGGCTGGGTGGGTAGACCAGGAGCAGAGTCCGTTCTGAAGGACTTCCTAGAGGAAGTGGTTCAGGAACTGCATCTCTGAGAATGAGTGGAGATACCATATTTTGCCATGTATAACACGTACCTTTTGGTCCAAATTTTTGAGGGAAAAATAAGGATGCACATTATACATGGGAATTAGTCCTAAAATGTGGGTGTGCATTTTACACAGCAAAATACGCTGTGTAGTCAAGACAGTTGTGGGGAGGAGGACATTCTACACAGATGAATGGCATGCAAAGGTGTGGAGAGGTGGAAATGGATGGGCACCTCCCTCATCTTTTGTGTTGTCTTCTTCACTGTGCCCATCCATCCAGCTGCCCCTCACCAAACCCTGGATGAGCTCTGATGCCTGTGCTCCATTGTGTTATGCTGAGTACTGCATAGAAAATACTCCCACCCCAGAGGCCTGTGTATGAATCTAACGGAAGTTGGTTCAGGAGATGACAGACCTACAGTTTTCACTCAGAAGTCCTGGATCAGGTATAACTGTGGCTTCAGTTTCCTGAAACTTTTCTCCACAGGGACCTTGACCTCTGACCCCTACGATTTTGCCAACTCCTGGGCCCTGAGCAGCGGAGAGCAGCGGTGCAAACGGGCCTCTCCTCCCAGCAGCCCCTGTAACATCTCCTCTGAGGAAGTGCAGAAGGTGGGTACAGCCCAGGCTGGATATGGTCTGGATGGTGCAGGACTTGTGGAGTTATGAGGCAGAGGGACATCTGGTCTCAGGTCCTCTACCTAGGGGAGCAATGGGCCTACCTCTGTGGGTCCCTCTGGCTGATCAATGTCAGGCTCCCATGGGTCCCTTTCCTCCTGAAAACCAACCGTGGCTGGAGTCTCATTAACTCTAATTCTAAGGTTATTCTGGGCCTGGAACTCTAAAAATGTGTCTGGTCTAATGACTTGGTATAGTGAGTGACTACTTTTATGCTTTATACCCAGGTCCCTCTCTCTTGTCTCCAAATGCCTCCATTATCACCTGTCTCCTGTCTGAAATTATGCCAATAGAAAGAATTCCTATTTAGGTGCTCAGTATGTGATTGTTTAAAGTACAAATAAGAGAAGAAAACCCCAAACTCTTACCAGCACATCACCAGGAAGGGGATAGCTTTTTAGTGGAGGAAGCTGGGCAGGTGGGGATGGGCATGAAGTGACCAGCTTGGGTATTGTGATAGTTTCCTGTGGCTGTGGTAGGAGGCAAATTATCTTAAATTTAGTGGCTTCCGACAACTGAAATGTATTCTCTCGCAGTTTTGGAGGTCAGAAGGCTGAGTTTAGATTCCCCAGGCCAAGATCAAGATGTCAACAGGGCCTCCCCACCTCTGAGGTTCTAGGAAGATCTCTGCTTGCCTCTTCCAGCTCTGGGGCTGCAGTGTTCCTCGGCTTGTGGTCACCTCGTTCCCATCACTGCTTCTGTGGTGACGTGACCTCCTGTGCCTCTGTCCCTGAGACTCAGTACAGATGGGGGCACCGCCCACCCTTCGCACACAGCCCTGTTTCTTCCTGTAGGGTAGCTGGTTAGCAGCTTTCCCCTCAGAGGTGCCCTTTATGATCCCACGAACCACATCTTCCCCCTTGGAGAGAAGCAGGTGGGCAAGGGAGGGCGTGTGCAACACTGCACCCTGCCTCCACCTTCTGCAGGTAGAGGTGGGCTTTGTGCCCCCTGTGTGGGCCCTGGGAGGATGACACTTCAGGTGGCGCAAGGCCTCCTGCCGTCCTCCCTCTGTCTGTGTTCCCACCGGGGTGCCCCCACATTGGGAGGGGGTGGGGGAAAGGAGGCCAAGCACACAGCACTTTCAGCATAAGCTCTCCCATCACTCTTTTCCTTCTCTTTCCTCCCAATTATCACCCCATTCCTTTGGTGGAGCTGCGCCGCCCAGCTTGAGTTCAGAAGGAGAGCAAGGTACCAGAACCAAACTTCCAGTTGTGTGGTTGGCTGGTGGTTCGCCTCCCCTGCCCTTGACTGTTTCCAGGCAGGAGCGAGATCAAGGGTGGGGGTGCCTCCACAGGTGAGGTGAGGTGGGGCCGCACGTGTACCTCTTACACCCAATCAGCTCTTTGAGGACATATGGGCTTTGTCGCATTTTATTTTGTAAACACAGGCCAGCTCAGTGCTGAACAAATGTTCCCTCACCCTTGGAATAGTGAGGAAACATTTATACAAAGGAACAGTCTCATTTGTCCGTAGAAGTGGGAGGTGAAGACAGGATTTTCAAGTGGAAAACCTGACACTGAGGCCCAGTAGAGGAGGGAGACTGAGCCCTCCGTGGCCCAGAGACCAGGAGGAGGGAGGCAGTGGGTGAAGGAGGGAGGGAGAGTCTATTAGAAACCTTGTTTGTCTCCCTGGGTGCCTTTGGGGGCTCCAGCTGCAAGTTTGCTACTCACTTTGTCTCTTGGGTACCTTAAAGTCCTTACTAACCAGTGTCTTGGGAGCAGCTTAAGAAACTGGTTAAACCGAGGTCTTAGTGCTGGGCGGAGGCCCCCAAACACGGCAGACCTCCCGAGGCACACACTATCCTCCAAGCTCAGAACACCAGGTTGCAGGTTGTTTACCTGAGAAGTGAGGCCGGCTTTGTCTTAGCCAATCAGGCTGCATTTGTCTGTGACTGGGTGCTCTCATTGGCTACGAAATACCGTGATTCCTCTCCTGGGAGGTGATTAAGTGGTCTTTGGAACTGTTCGCTGCTGGCTTAGTCCCCCTGGGCCTCTTGGTCAGAAGTCAGGTCTGGTAAATGGGATCGTTTACAAGCGTTTGCCAGTGCAACTCCAAGGCTTTGTGCGGTGGCGGAGTGCTGTGTGGGGCAGACTGCACTGACCTAAGAACGTTGTTTGAGAGCCCACAGAATCTGTTCTCCCACTTCATGGTGCTTCCTAGTCCTTCCAAGGTGGTAGCAAGGAATCAACTCATTCTGAGAGCCGGGTCATATTACTTATACCTAGGGATGAATGTTTCCTTGTTATGCCAACAAAACCCAGAGCCTGTCTGCTGGGACTGATAATGGCTTGTTTGAGTGCATGCAAATTTGCAGCTTTCTCAGCTTTTCAAACAAAGGGCAGGGCTGCTGGAGTCTGGAGCTCAGGGAGCAGCCCTGGTAATAAAAAACCCCAAGCTCTAAGTGCTCAAATAATTGATGTTAATTTGCAGGCAACTCTACTGTGCAATAAACATTTTAGAAAGATCTTTAGGTTGCCTTTAAAAAAAAAAGTTTTGTCTGTCTAGAGAACGTCAACAGGGGCTGACCTTTATGAAGATCTTGTCTTTGTGTGGCAGTCCCGTCTGCAACCTGAAGGCCATGACTCCAGGAGGCTGGACTAGTCCATACAGTGCTCTTGTTAATAATTAAAAAAAAAAAAAAAGGCAGCCCTTCCTTAAGACACTTTACCACCACCTGTTGGGAAATTGCCATCATAAGCACAAATGTGCCTGGAATGTACAGGTACATACTTGATTTCTTCAGTGTGAATGGTAGCCCCCTGGGGGGCTATTGTGTTGCCATTAGTGTGTTGCCATTGTGCACTGTATGACCTGCAGAACTATACTTGTTGCCCATGGACTTGGCCTTGGCCTTGCTTCCACTGGGAGGCATAGTCCCTGCAACCAACCTCTGCCTCAGGATCACCTCTCCCAGAGTGTGCAGGACATTTCCTGCTATTTGCTGCTGCCATCTGAGTGTGAGGACACTTTGTGCCTCTGCTCTTCACAGTCATCTCGTTATACCTCCTCCAAGCTGGTCTTCAAGATGCCCAGTCTTTCCTGAGAAGACTGAGTGCTCCAGTCGTTACTCAGCCCCGGTGGCAAATCCTCTGTCAGCAGCATCAACCCCAGGCAGGTGTCTGCAGGAGAAGAAATGTCTTTTCATTCATGTCAGAAATAGACTCATGATAACTCAGAATGGGATGAGATTCCAGAGGCTACCTAGTCCAGCCCCTTGCTCACTGCATGCACGTTCCCCACAAGTTCTATCCTGATAGGTAGACAATGCTGTCACCTTGATTGAAGAGGTAAATCTTTGAGACATCCTTGCTGAGATCTTTCCAGCTCTCTTGCAGAGCTCAGTCTTGTCTCCCTGATAAATTTCTCCTTTCTCTTTACCCCACTAAAGCCCTACCTTAGTGCCCTTGAATACTGGGGGAAGCAACACCCTTTGAGTCTGGTTTCTCCAGGTCTTATTCAGGAGTTCCCATCGGATTGTACTCACATCAGTCCCTAATAGTCCCAGGTTGCCTTTTTCCCACTGGTTCGGAATTTGACATTTATTCGGCGAGCACAATCCTTATTCCTGTTGTTCTTTTGCTGTGCATGGCCTCACATTTCCTCCCTCCCTCCCTCCTCTGAAACAGCACACTGTTTACCGGTGATCCTCTTCCTTCCCGGAAGCCATCTGTCCCACACAAGCTAACGTTTGCAAATACTCATGTGTACTTTGAGTGACCATAACATGTCTCTTCAACAGCACAAAGAGGCACACAAAATACTCATTTCGTTGAGGACAATGCAATTCACTCTTCATGTCCGCATGGACTGTTGTCCAAGCCTTTTATTTGCAAAGTGAGTACCCAGTTCTTTGTACTACTTCTGCTCACAGTTGCATGGGAGGGAGCTCACAGGCCTGGAGGGAGGTGATTTAAGCACAGGACTTGGCGGAGGTGCTAAGTGCCGTGGCAGAGCTGGGGGCTCACTGGGCCAGGTCTACTCCTGTCGCCCTTCTTCCACTGCCTGACTCTTCCATTCACCAAGCTGAGTGGCCTGAAGTAGATTTTTCTTGGAGGCTGGGAAGACTTCTGCTCCATTCATGTGTTTGGTAGGATCGTGGTGATTCATGGAGAGACTGATGGTGTCAGAGTCTGGTCCAGGGAAGGTCCAGACTCAAGGAAAATCTCAAGGAATCTCAAGGAAATAAATCTCAAGGAAAGACCGTGTTATCCGAAACCCCCAGAGGAGTTAGCTGTCAGATGAGAGCACCTTGGCTGGTTACAGACAAGGTGCCCACCCATCATGTCCCACCGATGTTTAGCTCGGGGTTTGGGTTTGAGCACAAGCATGCGCACACATGAACACACGCATTCCACCCCCACTTCACCCCTGTTGCCGAGTGAGAACTGCTCTCTCATGTCTCTCTCCAGTCATGTGTAGGCTGAGGAGTGAGGACTCACATCGCATGCTTTGCTGAGGTCCACGAATCTCAGGTGCTGTCCTTGGTTTCACTTGATCATCCTCTGTGTCTTCATGTACTTACGTCCCTGCCCTGCCTCTCGGCCTTCCCTCTCCAAGGTAAGCAGTGCTCTGCCCAGCTCTGCGTAAGCACCCTTTTCCTTTAGAGAAAATTCACTCTCCTGAGTGCAAAGGAGGAGAAGGGACAGTGAACCCATTGGCTTGTGGTAGGGTAGGGGTGACCGTGGTCACTGTGCCTTTGGAGGTCTAGCCTTATAACAGGGCTCAGGGGCTGCCACAAGAATTCAAAGATTTGCCTCAAGTTAAGCAGTACTTGGCCTTTTTGGGCACTTATTTAACAAACCATTGAGGAGGATCAGATAGGATCTGAACACTCCAGGTTTCAGTTCAGATGCCTCCCTAACATAAAAACCTCAAAATCCTTTCACAAAATATTTCCTAAGCAGCTTTCTTTCCCTTCTCCTTCCTCCTGGAGAGGTCAAGAATGAACAAGAATCTGGCTCTGCCCACTGGTACATGTTTATTAAAATGTACTATATGGGTTGGGTGATACTAAAACTGTGCAAGGTAGACTCACAGTCTTGTTTGAGGGACAAGACACACGTGAGGAACTGAGCAACCTTGAAAGAGAACCACACATGTACTGTCCCGGGTGGTGAATGGTGAGTTGCCCGAAGAGTGGTAAGTGTAACGGCTGCTCAGAGGAATCAGCTCTGTGATGAGAGCTGATTTCGTCTTTCCTCACCGGGAGCGTGAGCGGTGGAGGGTCCCATCCCTAGAGCCCGGACAGACCCCAGACTGGGAATCTGGGCTGGTACTTGGCCCTTGTCCTCCCAGCCAGCTGAGCCCTGAGAGTTGCTCAGAGGCCTTCCAGGAGACCAGGGCAGAGGGTGAGGAGAGCCTTTTGGAAGGTTGGGGACTTCTTGGACATATCCAGTTACCCTACTTCTCTTGAAGGCTGTACTCCAACTGTTGTAGAGAGAGGAATGTCTAACTCTGCAAAAACTGTCCATTTGGTGGACATGGGGTCATGGGGACATGGGGACAGTTTCATGGGGTCTTTGCGAGCCAGATCTTGAAATGTGGGTGGGAATCTCAGGCCAGCCAGAGTTATAATAGACTCAGGAACCCTCCCCCATCCATCCTTGCAGGCTGACCAATGAGAAACGATGCCCTGCCCTAGGGATGAATTCTTGAACCCACTACTTTGGATGAGTTCAGGCTCTAGGCGCCTCCACACCTCCTCCAGGGGCAGCCATAGGGCACCCACACCAGGCCTGGAAAGATCAGGGCCTGGCTGAACAATCTTGAACTTTATATATTAGCCTCTTTCTTTGTTCACTTTGGTCCTAGGAATGCCCTCCTCCCCTCTCCTTTGTCAGCTGTTTGGGAACAAACACAATAGCTAAGCTTCAGATCTCTTTTTCTTCTTACACTCCCCCGCCCCCATCTGCCACTGGGGAGATGTGCTTCTTTTCTCTCCCTCTCCCTTCAACTGGCATGGCATCTCCAGGGAAGAGGCCTGGCCTTCTTTAATGAACTGAAATGTGATTAAGATGGGCCACAAGTGGGTCTGCACACCCACCCAGGCAGGGTGAGGTCATGGATTGATGGAGTTGGGGCTGGAGCTCTCGCCAGCTTCTGGCACTGCAGACAAGAGATGAAGGAAGACAGAGGAGCTGATGCCTGGCACTGGAGCCAGGCAGATGCTGGAAGTGTGCAAATTAGCTGGCCATCCTTTTGTCTCCCTGCCAGCGTGGTTTAGCAGAGAGCTGTGGAGAAGCCATTTTCGAACTGTTGGGCTAATATTGACAGCAGGCCAGCGATAATAGTTATAAGCGCTTGATTACCTTCCTGTGTAACCTTATTTAATTTTATTTTGTAGCAACCATCTAAAGTAGGTATTGCTATTCCTGTTAGGAGTAGGTTCTGCTGTGAGTGATAGCATACCTAAAGTAACAATGGTTCACACATTGTAGAAGTTTATTCCTGTCTCAGTGTAAAGAAGCTCGGGACCCCATCCATGGTGCCGAGATCCAGGGTCCTTGTGTCTTGTTTCTCTGTCGTTATCAGCATGAGGCTTCTGTTTCACGGCCCCCATGGCAGCTCAAGCCTCAGGCATCACAACCGCATTCCAGCAGTAGAAAGAGAAGGGACTAAGAAAGAAGCACCTTCTCCTTTTAAAAAATTAAGTTTTTTTTTTAATCTTTTAGAAAGAGGGGAAGGGAGGGAGAAAAACATCAATGTAAGAGAGAAACATCAATCTGTTACCTCTTGCATGCCCCAACCTGGGATTGAACCCCCAACCCAGGCATGTTCCCTGACCAGGAATTGAACTTGCAACCTTTTGCTTTGTAGGACGATGCTCAAGCAACTGAGCCACACTGGTCAGGGTCCCCTCATTCTCTTTTTTCATTTTGAAATTATTATGTAAATGTGTGGCATTTGGTTGCATATAATTAATTAATCAACAATATTCTTACAATTTCTGTTTTGCTCCTATTCAGTCTTAATTTTAAAGGTTTTCTGTAATTGGAAAATGAATCAGAACCAAGAAAACAGGTTTAATTATTTAAAAATACATTTTGGAAAAATTTTAATGCATCTCCTATTTGTTACCAATGAAGAAATGTGGAGACCAATAACCAAAATGGTTCATTTGCTTTGTGGCGCCAGACTTCTTAAAAAACGATAGCAATTTAAAGATGCTCCTCTGTGCAAAAGTGTATTTGCAGATCTGTCTGGGAGACTTACAATTAGCAAAGAAAACATTTCTACTACCCAGTGATGACTTTGCTGTTCTGTAGCTGTACTGCCTTACTCCGCAGTCATTTTTAGTGGCTTCTTTTCTGGACAGCGATCTGGTGCAGGGTGCTGGCCGGAGCACCCTCTCCTATTTAGGACACTTCCTGGACCCTTTACTTATATTCTGTTGGTCAAAGCTTCATCATACAGCCATTCCCGGCTGCAAGGGAGGCTGAGAAATGGAATCTTTATTCCTACTGGTTACATGTACAGGGGAAAATTGAAAACCGAGGGTTTTCATGACTAAGAAAGAAGGGAGGAATAGATTTTGGACAACTTTCAGATCTTTTCCTCTCTAATGGGTGAGGGAGCAGAGGTGCAGAGAGGCAAGATAATTTTCCTCAAGTCATGCACTTTGCAAGGGAGGGATTGGGACTCCAGTGCATCCAGGCTTCTCAGACCTGAGCTGTTCTATCCATTGCACTGCACAGTCTTCTAATCTGATTGTAGGGAAACATGGGCGGGGGGGAGGTGGGGTAGAGGCATCAAGGGCGTGAAAGGCCATGTGAATTGTGGTTTGGTGGCAGGTGCCTGGCCTGCGGATGGAATCAAGGTCTCAGTCCTGCTCGGCTACCCCTCCCCTCATTTGGCAGTTTGCAAATGGTTTAATCTCAAGACTCTTTTAGACTCTTAAAAATGATTGAGGACGCCAAAGAGATTTTCTCTATGTGGGTTATAGCTACTGATATTTATAACCTTAGATATTAAAACTGAGACATTTAAATCATCTTAATTTATTTAAAAATGATCCCTCCACTATATTTTACATGAATAACATCTTTTAAATAAGAATAACTATAAATTCTAAACAATAAACATGGTTAGGGAGAAGAACGGCACCGTTTCTCAGTTCCGCAGGTCTCCTCACCGCCTGGCTGACGAGAAGTCAGCTGGGCTCTCCTGCCTGCTCCTGCGCTCAGTCGGTTGTGAGACTGCGTGTCACACAGCCTCTGGAAAACTCCACTGTGCACTGGCAAAAGAATGGGATCCAAAAGGGCCAATAACACCTTATTATCATTATAAAAATGGCTATGACCTCGTGGACCCCTGAAAGGATCTTGGGAGTCTGTAAGGGGTCCATGGACCACACTGTTAGAACTGCTGACCTAGGAAGTTCTGCACTCTTTCCATGCCTCCGTATCCAAACCTGAAAGACTGTACTTATCTCACCTTTCTCTGAGGAGGTTTGTGTTCTTTGCTGGTGTCTTCGGGCCTCTGAAGACTCCGTTTGTGGGAGTGGGGGATGTGGTGGTCTCTGCAACCACCTGGTCTGTTCAGGAAACCATCAGTAACACCGGAGGTGGGGAGTGGGGAGGGATGAACTAGGGAGGTCGGCAGTCAGATCCTGGGAGGCCTGGCCTTGCTGCCTTCCTAAGGAGCCAGAGCTTGGCCCTCTAGGCCGGGCTGGGACATAGTTGGATTTGCCTATTTCATATTGACCTGGATACACTGTTGGAGGCGTAGAGGTCACACAGCCAAAGCTTGTTGAGTGAAGGTTTGGTCACCTCCTGCCTGCTGATATCTCCACCCTGGACCTGACATGGTGCCAGCTCCAACTTGGACTCATGTCTGTGGAGACGTCTTATCTTGGGAAGCGGCTGGGCCGGCAGGGCTACCTGTAGTGGACAGAGAAGCCTGAGGGGCAGGGATAGCAGCTGGAGGTGCCACCGTGCTCTGGTGGCAGGCGGTCCTGCCCGGCCCTCAGACTATTGTCACTCTAGCAGGCCAGGGCTGAAGAGGAAGACTGGAGGGCGAGATGGGGGATAGACCTCTCCTTTTGTCTTCCCTGAGAGAGCAAACCTAGCCGGATTCCAGGTGCCAACGGTGGAGGCCAAAGGGATTGTTCTAAGAAGGGAGGTGGCTCTTTCTGCAGAAATCCACTCCCATCCTGCAGACAAATAACCAGAAAACACCCTCTTGTCAGGCTTTCTGTAAACCATTAAATACCTCAAGGGACCGCCCCAGAAATGTGCTGGAGTCCTATTCCCACTTTTCCTTTGAACAGGAAAAAAATGGATGGGGCCAGCTGGAGACTGGCCATGCTGGACACTTTCCCACTGTCACTCTGACAGGGGAGGGGACACTGGATGCCTGGGTCTCTTCTCTCCGCTGGCTTGACTGCCCTGCTGGTGAGAACCCCAGGTGCCCAGTTGTCCCTGTGCCTGAAGGGTCAGTCCTGTGGTGCAGACACGGCTCCACGCCACTGTCCTGCAGACCAGGCGATATCAGCTGTCACTAGAAAAAGATCTGGAGAGTTGTCTGTGGTTTTTTTTTTCTGGTTTTCACTTATGGGCGGGGAAAGAGGTAGG
>PVKM010037408.1:0-14462 GCA_004027735.1 Carollia perspicillata | reverse complement strand
ACAATGGGCTACATGAAGAACAGGCAGTCATCCCAAGCACGAGGCGTGCTAATAGCTGTGAATGTACACGGGAGCGGAGAATTATTCTGAAAACCGGTGAAATGAATCTGGCTGGTTTGGGGCCACTCTGTATGCTGACCCTAGGACACTCCTGGTCCTTGGCCAGTTGGAGTGATTGCCAAAGAGGGGACATACACCCAGGGGACTAGCACAGTGATTAGAACTCCTATTTGCTTTTATGTTTTATTTTTATCTATTAAAATGATTATTTTGTGTGCTTTTTATAATGTCCCTAACTTATTAGTATAGAAGTAGACAAATGTAATTTTAAATAAATACATAGCTATCTTTACTACCTAAACTCTTGCTGTCTGAATGCAAGAGCTGAACCAGTTCAGATGGACTTCAGCATGAAATTTTTTGCCATCCGGACTCTTGACTACTTGCTATTGGAAACCGGAGGGCTAGGCAGATTTGGATAACGTGCTGTTGCTCACTATTCAAATACACTTCCTTTGGATAATGAAGGATGGTTTTGTGTAATTGTGGAGGTGCCGGGTATTTTTTTTATTTTCTTAACTGAGATGCACAATGGAGAGAATTCAGGAGACCACCGCAGCAGATGACCACATCGGTAGGTCTGACTTTGTGTTATAGGCAGACAGGACTTGAAATATCTGAGGCCATCTGGAGCAGCCCTGCACGAAGCACAATGCTCCTTTTGAGTTCCTCTGTGGAGTGAGGTAGCATCTTTCTTGAGGATTAGGTTCTGATATCAGTGTATAAGGCGAGAATTTCCTGTAGTCAAACTTTCCCTTGAAAATCCCTTAAGAAAATACTATTTTGGAGATTGATGTACAATCTCTTAGTAAGTCCAATGCAGTCAGTTTTTTTCTTCAGTTTGGGGAAAAGAGCTTACTATTTCTTAATTGAACCCCAATGAAGGTGCTGGGTTGACCTTTGAGGCCATGCATACCAGAAATTTCTGTCTTTAAATGTTCCAAGTGATATACCTTATGAGAGGCAGGGGAGAAGAGAGGTCCCTTGGGAAAAGGCCAATTCCAGTCTCCCCATCCAAGCTCCCGCTGGACTGGATGTCTTGAATGGAATGAGATGGAATCTCCCTAGTACCGTCAATCGTAGTCAGTTGAGTGTGGTGATGGCTGCCCACCTGTGTGAATCTACTAAAAACCATTGACTTGTATACTTTAACTGGGTGAGATGCATGGCATATAAGTTATCTCTCAATAAAGCTATTATTTTTTTCAAAAGAAAGCAAAGTCACTCATTTTTAAATAACAAATTTTCAAGAGTTGAAGTCAGTACCCGTCAGACTCAGGCTACTCTCTGGGGCCCCACACTGCAGAGGTCCTCTTTTTGTCCCTCCTGCAGCTACGTTCCCCGCACCCCCACAGGCTGAGTGTCCGCAGGGCTAAAGGGTCATGTCTACTATAATCCTTCACTAGCTTTTATGGATCATGCTATTATTCTAGGCGCCCTGGAATTCTGCCCCAATGTCCCTAATCTGCTTTCATGGCTTGGAGAGTCTCTTTACCTGTCTATTTCCTAATGGTAATGGCAGACTTCCTCACAGGTGTATATACTCCTAATTTTGAGAGGTTGTACTTGGAGATACTCCTTGCATTTGGGTTGGAGTGCAGATAGAGCTGGGACATTCATTTTGAGATGTTCAGACATGTGTACAATAGTCCTGGCTTTGCAAAACTGAGTTGGGGGTAGGAGAAGAGAGGGGTTAGCCTTGAGCCAGGGTTCCCACTCTATACTCCTGTTCTAAGACCCTGACATAGTGGAACATACCAGCCATGATAGAATGAGGTTTAAAATCAGACTAAGCATCCACCTAGCCTGAGGCTTTTCCAATATTTTTCTCAGAAGTCCAAAAACATTGACCGGCAAGTATTAAATCAGTTAGGCTCTCTTTTATGCACTGAACATGATGCATTATATCATTTATTTCTTATAATAATGTGGGTTCTGTTATCACCTCAACTTCCCTAATGAGATCACTGAAGCTTGCAGAAGTTAAGAAAATAGTTGAGCCAAGAGTTTGGTAACTGTACAATCTGACAAAATCCCATCGAACCATACTGCCTCCCTAGGAATGCCTGGTCATAAATAAGATTGTTAGCAAGAAACAGGCCTCTTTTGTGCTTCTAACGATTCTGAGAGTGATACAAAGAGAAAAAAATGTGTATCTTCCAGCAAAACTGTTGACTAAGTTCCTTTCATTTGAACGAGACTAGATGGCACAGAACATGCGTAAGTATTGTAATATGAGTCCCATTTGTAGAGAATGTTCTCATTTTCTCTGTAGCCTGAAGCAAGGGGTTATCAGTTATTCCTTCGAGACTAATCTGTCTGCATCAGAGATGTGGAGATAAGGGTTCGGGGCAGGATGACTTATGCATACATGAATATGATTTTCTATATGTTACTAAAAATTTGTTTCACAAAGCATTTCCTTCCGTCTGAAAATTCATTGCTATTGTTAGTCAGAACTTATGGATATGCCTAGGGGTAGTTTGCTTGAGGTTGCAAAAGAGACCTCCAAATTTACTAGCCCAAACTGGTCTTATAATAGATGACTCAATTCTAGCATGCATTCAATTAAACACAGTTTATAATAAATGAATACCTGTGAGCATGTCCTATCATTAGGTAGTACCCCCATTCTGCAGGTGGCGAGTCCAAGTCTCACAGAAGTTGTATGACTTCTCCAGAGTGGTGGGTAAGACCAGAAATCAAATCAGTCCCCTGTTGGAATTTGTTGGAGTTGGCGTTTTTATAGATATAAAGTGCTATCTTTTTCACAATCTCACGTGACTTTTATATTAATCTAGAGACTTGTATAGCAATAGGGGTCATTTGGTGGGTGCTTCCTCTCCCTCCATTTCTGCAGCTCCTTCTCCCCAAAATAGCACCCAGGTCTTTGTTTGGAGGGGGAATTCTTTCCTGGGCTTAACTTCCCCCTCTGGAGGGTATGGCATCCAGCTTATCTCCAGAGGAGGCTCTGGTTGGCTTAAATTATTCAGTTTGGCCCACTCAAGACACAAGAATTAGTCAGGATAAACAAGTGACCCAGTTTGGCTGGAGATATGTGAGGATATAGCTGCTGGGACTTCCAGGAAAGAAGTTTCTTCTTTCATCCATAGTAGCAACTGGAAGAGACCAGTCTTCTATTTTTGAAGCAAGCGTTATATGGAGGAGAGGCCTGAAAACGCCATTGTAGTTTTTGTCACCACAGGGGAGACAGCCCGGGGTGGGGGGAGGAGAAAGGGGAGCTGACCCACAGAGGAGGGCAGAGTGGAGAGAATGGCTGAGAAATGGAGATGGGGCCATGGTATTGTGATCTGTAGACCATTTCTCACCTGAAAGTGTCAGTTTTGCTTAATTTAGACTGAACTGTTACAGCAGGGACCATCTCCCTTCACTTTGCACATGAGAAACTGAGGCTCAGAGAGGTTGAATAACTTCTCGGGTTTCCATAACCAGAAAGAGCCATGTCCAGGACTGAAATGCATGTTCCTTTATTTCAAGTCTAAGACTTCTTTAGTGTTTTAAAAGATGCTTTCTCTGAACTGGGATCAGAGCAATAATTTTTCCTCTTTACCCAGGAAAAAATAAGCAAACGCCCACTCCACAGAAGATTTATAGAGGAAAGGCCAGAAGGCATGGAAAAGAACAATAAAGACATTGTAACAGAAAGAGTTTTACCAAATCAAATAGAGCCAACAACATTGGAAATGGCCAATCGTGGACATTCAGAACAAGTTCTATTACAAATATTGACTGATTCTTTAAAAAACCAAGGAGGCCATTAAAAATTTTATAATTAGTAGGGACCTCAAGATAGTTTCATTAAAATGCCAAAATATGTGGGGCAAATAAAAAGTGTAAAAAAAACCCCTAAAGCATAAAATATTAGCTTTAGAATAGACCTTAGACATCATTTCATCCTACCTCCCCCTAGTGGACAAGTTCCTGCGGTACATGTCTAACAGATGGGCATCCTGCCCCTTTTCCAATACCGCCATTGATGGAGATCTCACTATTTCATAACGCAACCATTTTTTAAAAAAATTCATAGATTTTATTATTTTTAATTTTTAGAATGTCTTAAATTATAGTTGACATACAATATTGTATTAGTATCAGGCATACAGCATAGTGATTCGACATTTATATGCCTTACAGTGTGACCCCTACAGTAAGTCTAGTGACTATCTGTCCCCGTACAAAGTCATTATAACGTTGTTGGCTCTATTCCCTATGCTGTACACTACATCCCCATGACTTTTTGTTTTATAACTGGAAGTTTGTATTTCTTAATCCCCTTCACCTTTTTTGACCATCCCCCTACCTTCCTCCCCTCTGGCACCCATCAGTTTATTCTCTCTGTGTGTGTCTGTTTCTGGTTTTTGTTTGTTCATTTGTTTTGTGTTTTTAGATTTCACATTTAAGTGAGATCAAACAATATCTGTCTTCCTCTGACTTTTTTCACTTAGCATAATACCCTCAAGGCCCATTTATATTGTCTCGAAAGACAAGATTTCATTCATTTTATGACTGAGTAAAAATTCTTGGTGTGTGTTTGTGTGTATATATATCACATCTTCCTTATCCATAATTCATGTATCGATCAACACCCAGGTTGCTTTCATATCTTGACTATTGTAAATAATGCTGCAATGAACAGAAAGGTGCATATATCTTTTTGAATTAGTGAGTTTCTTTTTTTTTTTTTTAGGTTAAATGCCCAGAAGTCAAATTGCTGGGTTATATGGTAGTTCTATTTTGAAATTTTTGAGGACCCTCCATACTGTTTTCCATAGTGGCTGCACCAATTTGTAGCCACTATGCACGAGGGTTCCATTTTCTCCACATTCTTGCCAACACTTGTTATTTGTTGTCTTTTTGATAATAGCCATTCTGACAGGTGTGGCATGATATCTCATTGTGGTTTTGATTTGTATTTTCCTAATGATTAACGATGTTGAGCATCTTTTCATATGTCTGTTAGTCATTTGTATATCTTTGGAAAAATGTCTATTAAGATCCTCTATTTTTTGTTTGAAACTTTTTTTGTGTTTTTGATGTTGAGTTGTATGAGTTCTTTATATATTTTGGATATTAACCTCTTATAAGGTATATCATTTGCAAATATGTTCTTCCACTAAGTAGGTTTCAATTTTGTTGGTGGTTTCCTTTGCTGTGCAAAAGCCTTTAGTTTAATATAGTCCTATTGTTTTATTTATTTATTTTTTGCCCTTGCCCAAGGTGACATCCAAAAAGTAGTGCTAAAATTGATATCAAAGAATTTACTGCATATGTTTTCTTCTAGGGGTTTTATGGTTTTAGGTCTTACATTTAAGTCTTTAACCCATTTTGAGTTTATTTTTGTATATGGTGAAAGAAAGTGGTTGAGCTTCATGTATTTTCCATGTGTCTGCCCAGTTTTCCCAACACCATTTTATAGAAGAGACTGTCTTTTCCCATTGTTTATTATTGCTTCCTTTGTCATAGATTAATTGACCGTAACAGTGTAGGTTTATTCTGGGCTCTCCATTCTGGTCCATTTATATGTGTCTGTTTTTGTGCCATTGGCATACTGTTCTGATTACTATAGTTTTGCAGTATGGTTTGAAATCAAGGAATGAGACACCTCCAACTCTGTTCTTTTTCTTGATTGCTTTGGCCCAATTTTGTTTTTAAAGTACCCTGTAATCTGATTTATTTCATGAAAACAAGCATTTATCTTTATCTTAATAAAGATAACTAAAAGCATTAATATTGCAGGATAATATTTTATAGTATTGTTTAACTTGTTACTTGTTATATTTTAACTTTTTTTCCTCAGTATTTCCTGTTATCCTATAAACCTTCCTCTGATTTGGCAAACAGTTTGTGTGTTCTGTTTTCTACTTTGCAAGAGGTATAACTAAGCAGAATGCAGAGAGCAAAAGAAAACCAGGGCACATTTAATAGATTTAGGAGAACAGATGTAAAGCCAGACTATCCTGCCTTCAGAATGAAACAAGAGCAGCAGCAACAAAAATTTCTTTGGACTGGAGAAGGTCAAAAATTCACAGGAGAAACATAAAGAGCTTCAACATTGTGGGGTGTGTAGAAATGTACCCTGCATCCTACCCCACCTTAGGTCAAGCCTTGGGTGAGAGGGATAGCAGAAATTCCAGACAGGCTTGAGGAAATCTACAGCCCTCTCCCCTTTTCTCAGGAGAGTCTGTGAAAGAGGGAAATATACCAAAATAGAAATAGCCACGTGGATTTTTCTAGGGAAACAGACCTGCCTTGGCCTGCAGTGTTTCCCATACCACTGTGCAGTAGTGGACGGAGGGGTGTTTCCCAAACGCAGAGAAGAGGATGTGGCCCAGAGCTCTGGTGGGTGGCATGAGGCAGATTTTGTGGTGACTTGCAAAGACTCATGCCTCAGACCACGGAGAAGTGGTAACATCTCATTGAGCCAACAGAGGTGAATAACAACCACGGGTCAGGCTCCCTCTACTCCTCCGCCAACATCATGGCACCATAACATTCCCCCCAAAAGGAAACACCATCCGGCGACATTGGCCATTTACCATTTTTTGACTCAATAAAACAAAATAAAACTTGCTTCTGGGAGTTGGGTAGAAACCTTAGGGGAAAGTGTCCATTTTCCTGCTGGTCACTAATTGAATGATTCTACCCAGAAGATTGGCTTTTGAGTGAGCGAAGCAAAGACAGAGGGATGATGAGACCAGCCTGGCCTTTATGGTGAAAGCTTGTTTGCTACTGGTTGTGTCTATATCCTGGCCATTCCTGCTGTCTAGCCTTGCTTGCTCCTGACAGTTTTCCAAACTCGTGAGCTACCCAGTACCTTCCAATGAATTCCCCAAATTGTGGAAACTGGTCAGAATCTATTTCTGTTCCTTGCAGTTTCCCAATTCAGAAGTTTGTACCAGGAAGTATACCACAGACTCTTCAAGTCAAAAGGGCATCAGGGTAGAAGTCTGGGACTGACTGAGTGAGTTGTCTCAGTGGGGAGCTGATGACAGCAACCATCATTTCAGGATCAGAGACAGGAATCTGGAAGTCCATTGTTCGTAGCAGCAAAACATCTTACTGATCACCTGTGGTCATTTGCATGAAGCGCTCATGAAAAGCCAAGTTTCAAGATCCCGTAACTGCTGTCCTGCATCAGTGTAAAAGACAGGAGAAATTAAAAGGCTGTTGTATAGAGTAGCTGCTTCTGCTGGCCCTGGTTAGCTTATAACAGAGCACAATAAATTTAAATGCATCTATTCTCAATTTAAGGCCTATATTAATACCCAGGAACTTACTATGGTCCTGCTAAATGAATTTTAAACCATTAAGAGCCACGCAGCTGAGAGAATAGAAAACAGATTCGAAGTTGGACTCCGAGGTTTGTACCGTTACATCAGTTGAGTTCACAGCCTTGTCATGCCTCTTAGGAGAAAGTTAGACCACTTTTAGGAGAACAGTTGGAATGGGAGCATACAGGACGACCCACAGAACTCAGTGACCCTCTCATGCCAGCCAAAGCAAGCCTCCTTCTCTGAGGGTTGACTCTCTTTGTTTTTTTGCTCAAAGATACTATAACTTCCTTACCCAAAAGACTTACACAGAAGGAAGGAGTCTATTTTTATGACCCACGTTGCAGCTCCCTTGTCATCAGGACAGACCTAGAATACCCGTGGGGAAGGTGCATAGTAAAAAGTCAAACCTGAGAACAGAAGGCATACATAACAAGTAATTTGCAAAACTTTGCTAATTAGCACCTACAAAGATCTGGGGAATATATGCGGGAATGAATTCTGTAGGCTGTTGACTCAGGACAGAAGAACATAATTTTAGACCATGCTGAAGTCATTGATATGGATACACTTAGCAGAGACTCCAGATTCTGCTGGAAGTTCAAGCAGCTGGGACGAGACATGGTTGTTTGTTCCGTTGGTTGACAGAAATCTGGACTCGGTGGTGGCCAACACTAAACAGAGTCGAGATGTCATAAATTCCTTGATATAAAGTAGAGGAAAGAATCCACAGACTGAGAGATAGGAATGCTGGAGTGAATTTATCATGTGCAACTTACCCTCTCACTCCTTAACTATGTCTCCCAGGAGAGCATGGAGGACATCCCTGTTGCCAAAGTCTTGAGAAATACCTAGATTTGGGGACCGCCAGTGGCTTCACTGTAGCCACTGCAATCTGTAGGCTGCAGACACTGATGGGAGCTGCAAATGACGTGTGGTCCCTGGATTTAGTGGGGACAGGAGGACCCCAGGGCAGCGGGCGCCACACAGCAGCTTCTCAGTGGCAGAGGTGGGAGCTGAGTGGAGGATCCTCCCTGTGCCCTCCTGGGAGATATGTGGCTTTCATTCAGACAATGAGATTTTCTAACCCCAAGTTCTGAATCTTTTATCAGATCTCTTTTTTGCAAATATTTTCTCCCAGTCTGGGGCTTGCCTTCTCATTCTCTTCACATTGATTTTTCAGAGCAGAAGTTCTGATTTTAGTGAAGTTCAGCTTATCTTTTTTTTTCATGGATCATGCCTTTGGTGTTGTATCTAAACAGTCATTACCAATGCCAAGGTCATCTAGGTTTTGTCTTATGTTATCTTCCAGGAGTTGTATAGGTTTGCATTTTACATATAGGTTTTTGATTCATTTTGAGTTGATTTTTTGTGAAGCGTGAAGGTCTGTGTAGAGATTCATATTTTAGCATGCGGTTCTCCAGTTGTTCCAACACCATGTGTTGAAAAGTTTAACTTTGCCCCACTGTATTTTCTCTGCTCCTTTGTCAAAGGTCAGTTGACTGTACTTACATGAATCTACTGATGGGCTCTCTCTTCTGTGCCATTGGCCAATTTGTCTAGTCTTTTGCCAATATCACACTGTCTGGATTACTATAGCTTTATAACAAGTCTTAAAGTCAGGCAGTATCGGCCCTCCAACTTTTTTCTTCTCCTTCAGTTTTCAGAATTTTGAGCAAGTAAAATAAAAATGACAGATGGCAAGATTGCGTAGGATACAGACACAAATACTCAACCCTACTTCATATGACTTTTGATATTTCACAAAGCTCAGTATGGTCAAATTCTTACTTTTCCCTCCGATTGTATCTTGCTCTATTCTCCCACCCATTCACTATACTCTAACCCACTGGCTTTGTTCAAAGCCCTTAAACTTGTCCAGGTTTCCCCTCCTCACGGCTTTCGCACACGCTGCTTCCTCTGCTGAAAATATTCCTCTTCCAGCTCTGGCCTGGCTAACCTCACTCGTTCCTTAGGTTTCAGGTTAAACAGCTCTTTCTGATCAGATCTTTTCTCTTATACTCTACTGTTTATTTTCCTCTATAGCTCTTATGAGAATGTTAATTCCATTTTAATTTATATGTATCTTCACAATGTTCATCTGGTCATGATCCTCAGGTTTTATGAGGAAAGGGGTCATTTCTGCTTTGTTCTGCTGCTACTGACTTCTAACAGTGGGAACAAGGTACTCGAGCTCAAGGTACCATCAGCGAGAAGGTACTCAAGAATTATTTGCTAAATGAATGCTATTTTGATTGTTTTTTCTTCCTTCTATAATGGCAACATCTTTTCACATCAGTAAACATACATGGATAAAATCATTTTAATGGCACCATATTATTCTACATAGGGATGATGATGATAATAATAATAGTTATTTTTATTTGAGCATTACTACCTGCCAGGCCCTGCTATAAAGGTTGCTCATTTAATCTTCCCCAAGTCCCATGGGGTAGACATTTGTATTATTCCCAATCTACAAATGTGGAAACAGAGCATAGAAAAGTTAAGTAATCTTTCTCAGCATCTCGTAGCCAGTGCCCTGGGCAGCAGGGTTTGAACCCAGGCATTCTGACTGCAGGCCCTGTGTGTGCTCTTACTCTCAATGTTACGCTGCACAGAAAATTCTGTTTCATTTTACCAAGGCCCTTACTGATGTACATTTAAGTTGTTTATAACATCGGACCATTGCAAATACTGGATTTAATTCTTATTGTCTTCATACAATTATCCAATTGTATTTGAAAACATTCTGCCAAATTCCCCACCCGATTGAACGTGTCTTCACCAGCAGCATGAGGATGCTCACACCTTCCGTGTGTTTCAGAAATTTAATAGGAGAAACAAAAAATATTTTATTTGACCTAGCAAATAAAAACACAGGACGGCCGGTTAGATTCGAATTTTAGTGAGAAATGGTCTCGAAGCCCTAACCCTAGCGTCAGTGAAGTCCCCAGTGCTGAGAGCCCTCAGAAAGCTGCAGAGCCTGCAGACAAACTTCCTTTCCCAGACCCTCGGCGTGCCCCTCACCAGTCTTCCTGCAGCAGGATGACTTCTGTTGCAAAAACTGTCCAGCGACCATGATTTCGGTTAATGACTTCCTGCGGCTGAGTCTCAGGCGGCAGACAGTGTCCTTCTGCTCGCCCCAGAGAAACTCCGTTTGGGGTGTCCCGTGGCCACCAACGTGGACTCTCTAGCATCCCCTTATCTTCCTTTCAGAGGCTCTTCCTGTGTCAGACCATTAGGTTTCAGACGTACATGTGTTAGACCTTTGAACTTGCTTAGCCTTGACTTGGGGCTGCAGCTGTGTATAGTTTAACTCTCAGGACTCAACCTTACTTCCCTTGTTCTCAGTGTCTTGGGGGCTACTTTTCTATCATTCCCACGGGGCAGGTATGTGCAGGGTGGGGCAAAAGTACGTTTACAGTGGTTCGTGTGGAAAATAATATAATAATTAATAAATAATAACACAAAAACAAACTCTTCTACGTACTCGCAACTGTAAACCTACTGTTGCCCCTCCCCCTATTCATCCATCTTCAAGTATGCTTGGCTGCTGACCTTGCTGTGACCTTGCCTCGGCCTGGACTGCACTGCTCCATCTTTGTCGTCCTTCAGATCTGAGCCCCACATCGCACCTGAGAGGGTTTGGCTCTCGGGTCCCTGCCGTCCTCCTCAGCGGCTCTGGATTCGGCCTCTGTGTCCCTCCAGGGTCATGAATTTCTGTGGTTTAGTTGCAAGGACTTTGGAGTCTAAAAAACTTGAGGAAGGTACGGGCAGATAGAAAAGGGTAAAAGGCGGGTAAATGGTGACGGAGGGAGAGTTGACTGGGGTGGCGAATGCACAGGACAATATACAGGTGATGTGTTATAGAAATGTGCACCTGAAATCTATATAATTTTATTAACCAATGTCACGCTAATAAATGTAATCCAAGGTAATAAAATAAAAATAAAAAACCTGGTGTGGAATCCCAACCCAGTCAGCTTTCATTTTATTATTTAATTTAATCTGCTGGAGAATCTTGTGTTGGCTGTGTTATCATCTTTTGTTGATATACAAAAACCAAAAAACAAAAAAATGTTGCAGGCATAGAAAGTTTCAATAATTTTCTCAAAATTAGCTAGCTAGTGAGCGGAGTGCCTGGGATTCCAACTCCGGCTTCTGGGATTGCAGTGGTCCTGCTCTTCCCGTCCCAGGGTCTCTAGGTAAGTGCACTGCGTGCGCCAGGGAAGCCATTTCAGTTTTATGAGTTTCAGCTTCCTCCTCTCTGAAAGCGGAGTTAATAAGAGTTACCTCTCAAGATTGTTGGAGAGATTAAATAGAATTATGTAAATTAGGCACCTAGCCCAGAGCCTGACAACAACCGTGTAAAGAAATACTTCCTACCCTCCTCACTGAGTCCATCTGGGTAGACTTCTCCATTGTCTTAGCAAGGTCACAGCTCAGAGAAAATATGCACTGTGTCCACTGAGCTGGCTTGGAGGGGCTGCTTTTCAGAGCTCAGGTGAATGAGGACTATTGTCCCCAGCCATCAGGCTGAAGTAGGCATAGTGCTGACAGGCACCCAGAAAATGCTGCCTCACTGGTCAGGAAGCATTTTCCAGCAGATGGCCTGTGACATCCCGATGCCTGGGGGCCAGGTCTACACCAACCTGTGGCCTCCCAGAGGAAAGTGCCTGCTAAGGGGCTCTACAACAATTTGGGAGAAATTCTCTTTTGGATAAAGTTACTTTTTTGGTATTCGTTATCTCCCCACCCCACTTGAGCATGCCCACAGCCCTGTTCTGAGTTACGAGGACATAAATCTCTATCACCAATTTATTGCCATCATTTATCAGCTCCTGTTGCTCAATGGCCAAGCAGTTAATTTTAAAATGAAGTGGGGCTGTTTTCATTAATACCCTGGCGCTAACTACCTATCAAAACACTCAAAGACAATTAATACCATGTTGCTGAAGTACTGAACCAATAAATATCTCCAGTCTTGGCTTGTCTCTGGCAGATAAAAGACATTAGACTCATCCCCTGTTTTAATAATCTTCGCCCTTTCTCTTCCTCTCCAGAGCATCAGAAACATTTACATTTAAGAATGAGATGAAATAGCCAGGCCAGCCCATAACATGAATTTAAAAGGCTGTTGTTTCACGACATCTAGGTAATGCCTTCAGGACATAGCGGTAATGACAATATGCCTGAGAAGAAGAGGGAGCAATTTTGAGGATGATAAATCATCAATGCCAAAGTCTCTGGCCTCAGAGGCTTCTGGAGAGCACATGCCTTACCACCGACGGGGGCTGGAGTCCAGGTGGACCAGCTGCTGGAGCAGTGGGTAGGAGTTGGAGTCCGCATACTCACAGGCTCAAACCTTTAGAAGAAGAATATCCTAGATTTTCTTGACTCTGGAGCCACATCAGGGACTCACGGCATGCAGTCACTTGTTATTTGTCTAAGGCATGACTTTGTACTTTGGGCGGAGACTGCCTTTCTCACTTCGGGGGAAGCCTTGTAGCCCTCTCTGATCCCAGTACCTCATCCTACCATTTCTTTCCCTCGGTTATTTATTTGCAGGCCTACTGTGTGCTAAACGCTGTCCTGGACTCCAGGGATGCAGTGTGCACATCTCAGTCGGCAGGGAGCATGTTTCTATCTCCTTTATTACCCTCTACGTGCCAGCAGTATTTACCCGACTCTTCAGAGGCAATAAAAAATTTGGTCTCTTTGCGGAAAACAGCTCTGAAAAGAAATCCAGGTGGTGTATTAAAAAAAATTTTTAATTGCTTTTTTCTGTCTTGCTTAAATAATATGTTCACTGTGGCAAAAATTGGAAACTGGAGGTAAGCAAAAAGAAAATAATTATCTCCCTAAATCCTGCCACCCAGGGATCAGCACAGTTAACCTCTGATGCCCATTCACACGTGGGCTCCCTTTTCCTCTTTTGTACAGAGTCACCGCCTTTTTAAAACACATGATTATTCTTTGTATAATTGTCTGCCCCTCATTTTCTCACGTAAGGCTACCCTGTCTCGTCATTGCGTCTTGATGAACATACTTCCATAACTAATGGCCGCTGATGCTCTCAGTGCCCTACTAATAGGTGTGTTACATTTTAAGAACACACCCTAGTTTGTTTAACTAGCCCTCTATGTTTGGATATTGAGGTTGTTTCTGCCCTTTTAAAAATTATAGACAACACTGTAGTTCTGTTTGCTTGGGCATTCTTATAACTAGATCCTGGCGCACACCCTTACGTATTTCCTTAGGGTACCCGTATTGGGGTACATTTATTAAAGTGGAATTTTTAGGGCTGTTCACTTGCATAATTTAAAAGTTTTTGACCCATGTGGTGAAATGGCCCTCAAAATGGCTCCAGTTTATACGCCCAGACACTCTTCCTTGGTCATGGAAGACTCACCGGCGTCCCACAATCAGTGACAGAGAGGCAGATGGCGCCTGCACGCCCTGTTCCCTCCCGCCATTCACAAGGCAGTGGGGCTTCCTTCTCCCTGCCCAGGGCTCCCTCTCCCACCCAGCAACTTACCTCTCCCCTGGCTTCAGGGCTCTTCCTCTAGCAATTGTCCTTTCTTTCTCTGTGAGTTTTCCCCATAACATTGAAAAATACTGTCCCTTACATATTAAATGACAAAAATTTCATGGACTTCTGTTATAGGCTGAATTGTCCCCTTCCCCAAATTCACACGTTGAAGCCCGAACCACAGATGCTTCAGAATGTGAGCGTATGTGGAAATAGGGTTTTTAAAGAGATGGTTCACTCAACACAAGGGCTTTAAGGTCCAATGCAAGGTGGACCACAATTCAGTCTCACCAGTGTGCCTCTAAGGTGTTTAGTTACAGAGTGTGTGCACAGGGGGAAGACCATGTGAGGACACAGTGAGCGCAGTCACCTTCAAGTCCCTGAGAGAGGCCACCAAAGACAACCAACCTTCTGACACTTGGACCTTAGACTTGGAGCCTTCAGAACTCCGAGAAAATTGATTGTTGTTGAAGCCACCCAGACTGCGGTGTTTTGTTATGGTAGCTGGAGCAAACTAATACAGCCTCCCTGTGGAATGCCTGTCCCACGGCTGCCCTTATGCAAACCAACTTCCC